>JABCKU010000049.1:0-73129 GCA_018221655.1 Myochromella boudieri | reverse complement strand
CTCAGCCGTTCTAATCAGCCATGCCGTTCTTTGGACCCCAATGCGCCACGCAGTCGTCCCTATGGCTTTTTAGCCAGTTGTTGTGCGGAGATGATTCCGATGGAGGGACGAATGGAAGAATGCGATCAAAGTATAGCCAAACTTTCGAAGGATATATCAGACGGAGAAGTTACGAGAAACTTTTACTCGAAAGAAGCTCACCAAGAAGTGCAAAACACGTTGAATATATTAGTACGAGAGCGCAAAAAATTGGTATGGCTTGTTTCACAGGTCTCCTTTTCAGGAATATACTGACCGTACTATTTCAGCTGGCCGAGGTTGCAGCCTGGTGGCTGCATATCCACGTCCCCATCGAATTCAAGGCCCTCGATACCGACGAGGCGATGCAAGAGGCTTTCGTTCAAATGATGACGTACAACCGACAGATATTAATGGAGCAGTTAGATCGCCGCTTCGTTATTGGCTTGATGGTCTGCCACGATCTCATGTGGTTAGTTTTGAATGATAGGTCGGGCGCACTGGCGACAGACACTGCAATTAATATTAACGAGGTCAGTGCACTTACGAATTTGTGTATACCTTTACTGAAATTCGATGGTATAGGACCCCGAAACATTCATCCAAGTGATGGCCAGCCTATCCACCATGACACCTGCCCAACTAGGGTGGGACACAGGTATGAAAATATACAAGGCTCTTGATGGCGAAGCATACGAAGAAGTCTGCTCTTATGATATCAGCGTCCGCGATCTGAAAGAAATATATGGGAAATCTCGCTATGACACTCACTGGGTCTTTGAGGTCATGAAGGGCTTGGAGCGCGTGCCAACGAAATTCATTTCGGTGGAGCCAGTTTCGCTCTTTCGATCTGCAGAACCGAGTGGGCGGGCGACGCTAGTTATGCGAGTCCTGGAACTCTCCAAACGCGACAAACCATCCGAGCTTACAGTAAGCATTTCTAGCGTGTGTTTGTTACCTGTCGTTCAATATATTTATTTTTCAAGGAATGGATTCTCAAACGATATTGGCGCCCAGAAAATCTTTCATCCGAGTTTGACAGCCAAGTTGGCGCCTCCTCTGGGCAATATTCAGCGGATTCAACGAGAACGCTTGTGGATGGGATATGTTCAGAGCCCTATCTTACCGAGGGGGAAATCTTCGATTGTTTGGATGCTGGCAAAAGTGCAAAAGACCGGCACATTGACAGCCACCACGACATCACGATCGACGGTATAACAGATAGTACCGCCGCCTCCATTCGAAAGGGCCTAACCGCTCGTCATTATGTATCAAAACGCGCACCATTAAAGTCACCCGTTGAAGGGACAATCCTGGAGTCCGATATTTCCGCCGAGAAGATGTCTCATGTACCAATCGTAATACCAAAGACCTACATACCCTTTCACGAACTGATTGGGGGGCTGGCTGATCCGCAACCACGTATCCATACTCAAATACTCATGCCTGCTGGTACGAGTATAAAATATTTTAGCTCGCTCTATGAGTTGGTAAACTGCTTCATGGGATTTCTAGCAGGTCAGCAGCTTTGTTCGTTCTTGCATAGCCTCTCACCAACATTTGACAGATCACAAGGAAGCTCATCGAAAAGGAATTCTCCATCGAGACATCAGCACGGGGAACCTTCTCATCTTCAACCAGGACCACCAAACATTGACATTACAATGGCTACCTTAAACTGGGATCATGGTGTACGTATTCCAACTGCACACTTGGGTAGTGTACTCAGATAACTTTAGGAGACAAATTGGCCTGATTTTACTAGTCGCCGAGCTGGTGAAATTGAACGGGTGGTATGTAGGCTATTGACATTCTGTTGGTCAGGAATTGACCAATGTTTCGCAGGGAACATTACCCTTCATGAGCCCCGAGGTGATGAACGCTCAATATGAATTTGTACCAACGACCACACCCTTTACGCATACTGCCATACATGATGTAGAATCTCTACTCTGGGTCCTCATTCACCATTGTATAACGCGAAAAGGCCCGGGCATGGGAGCAAACATACAAGTAGACGATGACCAGTCTGACCTGTTCAAAGCCCTGACGAACTTGTTCGATGGCGACCAGAGCGCCCTATACCTTACGAAGGGGCGTCTACTCCGTCATCCCTACCTTTGTTGAGGAAGAAATTCTTCGACATTTCCAGGACTTCTTTATTCCTGTCAAGCCACTAGTGCGACAGTGGTGGAATATCTTGATCGTTGGTCATAAGTACCACGGGAATGAGTATTATCACATACATGCTCATGTGGAAAGAGTTCTCAGACACAACCTTGCACTCCTCTCCCCCTAAGTGAACCATGCTGGTCTAGAAGAGCTGCAGCGGCGTGAACGACACCATGACACAGTTGTGAATACGTTCTCAAAACTCGCCACCCCTGCCCAGTCGAAAATTGTTCCCCGTCGAAGTTCGCGACTTGTTAGAAAGGCAAATATGTCAAAAGTGGCTCCCAGTCCTCGAAAGAAGCGTCGTACTAATATATGACTGATCCATCTATCCGCTTGGTCAAACAATGCGCTCGAATTCCTGAAAATGCCAAGCAAGTTCACACAGGTCACCGTTACATACTGTAGTATGCATATAATTATGTTGTTGAAAAGAAACCTATTCTAAATTTATACACAACATTCAATTTGCGGAAACATGGCGTTGGAGACTCTCAGTCGACGACCAAGAAGTGCTGTATTAACAAATGAGGAAGGAAAGTAAATGACAAAAGACCTTATGGGTATATATATATGTCCCCATCCCTGTGGGTTTGTCAGAATGAGCCTCAAACGAAGTAGATTAGTATAAGGTCAGTAATTCAGCGCCCGGCTATTATTTTTCCCAAATAATCGTCAAGAAACTATCCCGCATGTCAGACAAAGAGTGATCTTAAAAACATTCACGAAACACACCTTGTCCGCCTCTTCTAGGTGCTTGAGCGACGGAGCATAGATATCGCGCACCTTGGGGTGCAAGGTTTGGAGATCCAGCGGCCGACCAAACAGTAGTGCATCTACTGGATTCAACGGAGGCAACGGAATCTTGGGCTTTGCGTCCTTATACTCAATAATCGTCAGCATATGGGCGACGCCAAAGTCGTCACTGGGGATGAGAGGACGGCGGGGCTGATGTGGTTTAGGCGTGGCAGTTGATCGTGGACTATCCATAAGCTCCAAATGATGTTGTGGCGGTGTTGAGTATTCTGAGAAGCCCGAGGCAACGGAGGGGTTACGGCGATCGCTCCCAGTAGTTTTACTTGTACCGGTCGGGGTGGCCGTTCGGGATATAGGGGTAGTTGTACCTGGCCTTGTTGCAGAGCTAGCTCGTATTTGTGGTGCTGGTGAGGAGTTGGTAGGCGGGGCTTGTGTTTTCGGCGGCTCAAGCTTAACTGCTGATACGGGGTTGTGTCCACGTTCGGTAGGAGCATCTTCGACTGAATACTCTGAGTTTGTCTGAGATTGCCTAGCCGACTCTCTGCTAGACAGTGAGGCCAGGTCCCTTTCCTTTGACTTTTCGCTTTTGATCTTGCTTAGGACGCGATTGAGCCTCTCGCCAACGACATCCCTCCTACCCAAGACGCTTTCCAAAAGGTCGTTCCTGTTGGCGGTATTACTATCCCGCAGTTCCTCTTCTACAATGTCACTGATATCGTAGGTCTCTCCATCAGCTTCAACGTACGAGTACCGCATACGATCATTGACGTCATAACGGGAACTACGGAGCATTGTGTTACCTGGCAGGAGAACATCCATCCCACGGAGTGAGTTGGTCTGCGCAGAGAGGATTGCACGTTGATTTGCTCGAGTTGCCTCGCGTTGACGAGCGATGATCTCCTGGCGAGAAGGCTTACTATGCTCAGCAGTAGAAGGACTGGCAGGGTCAGAACCACCAGTACTCGAGGCCGAGTCGCGATGCAGCTGACGGAGGGCGAGTTCGTCCAGAGGAGCAGACATGCGGTGCCGGTAGGTAGAGTTACGATATGAAATCGCACGTCGGAGGATGAAGACAGGATCGTCGGGGCTCACGTCCTCCATCATACCAAGGACGAGAGTAGAATCAACGGAACGACGTTTACTGGGCCGTTCTGGGGTTTTCAATGCTGGTGGGCGAGGGAAGGCATCGATAACCCTGCTCGATGGTGCTAGCTCTTTCTCTATTAACAAAAGTTAGTTTAACAATGGTCCAACTTAAAGTTCCCGCTTACCTTGCGACACTCCAGTATCAGCGAACAGCCCATATCGAACCCTTGTCGAGCTTCGGCGTTTTGTTGACTTATCCTCAATCTCATCTCCACCATCGACAACCCCTTCAGAGATACCAAATCGTTCAAGACCAAGTTCAATGACCTCAGCAACAGTGGCGTTTTTAGGGAATATGAAAACCTTGCGCCGCATGTTTGGCGAGACGGTGGGCACCATAGTCGCATCGGCTCCTCGTAGAGTGTCCTTGAAGACGATTGCCTCTGTTAACGGGTGGAAGACCATGTCCTCGGGGAGGTCATCAGGGTATATGACAAGTTGTAATGTAAACCGGAATGACGGCGACGTGAAGCGCTCGGGGGTGACATTATGGTTTGTGGTGACTGTGAGATGTCTTTGCGGAGGCGATCCCAGCTCTGATTCCGCGATCAATGTATCCTCTGCCTCGTTCCCATGGCCCGTCACGCTGTCATCCGCAAGGTTATCCCCCCTCCTGTTCAGATAAAACTTGACCGCTGAGTCGTCCGTAAAGTCGTTCATAGGAAGCTTCTTGATCGCAGGGTGCATAGATAGGTTACTTGCTACGGAGCTGATGCTCCCCACACTACTCCTCTTGACCTTAGGCAACTCCATTGCCTCGGACACAAGCTGTTCAAACAGCACCAGCGGGTTCTCCTCCGGCCTCAGCACCGCAAAACCTCCACCTTCCACCTGCTTGACCGTCAAATAATACTCCGCGTCCTCGTCGTCACCCATGGACAGCCGGAATCGCTGTTTCGCTTGGCTGATGAGATCGGACGACGTGGTGGAGGAGTTGAGCAGCACTGTCTTAAATGTCGCTTCGGTTTGTAGGTTTTTGCCAGCAAAGACACGAATGACGCTGAGTTCGGGGACAGGCGCGTCCATAACGGACTGAGTGATAATAAGTGAGCCTGGGCGGGGCCGAGTGACAGGGGGGCCAAGGCCTGAGGCAGACGCGCTTGAGGCTGTGTATGAGTTCATCACTGCTGAAGCCGATTGTAGGCCATACGACGGCTGTGCCTCTGGCGGCGAAGATGGCGAGCGGTTCAGATACTGCTGCTGGTAAAGTGCCTGCTGTTGTTGATCACGTTGGCGGAGCTGTGAGGCATGCTGGGACACTTGGGCAGGCGTACGTTCCGGTGTATGTGGCTCCGGCTGCTGCTGCTGCTCGCTTCGCCTTCCCTCGGATGAGACGCGGAGGTTCTGGAGGGACTGTTGCTGCTGCTGCTGCATGGCAGTCGCCGTGGTGGGTGACAGGATGGACTCGACGCCCCTCGGTGCAGACCTGCTCGAATCGTCCGACACACGTGGTTCCGCGCTCTCCAAAGATGTAATGGACGGGTTCTTGTCCTTCTTGTTCTTCCTGCCGCCGAAAAATCCAAACATGCCTTTTTTCTTCTTCTCCTTTCCGCTGCCGCTGCTGTCGTCGTCGGACTCGCGTTCTTTGCGCAGCTTGCCACCCGAGGGAGACTTGTTTAGACTAGCTGAACTGACGGGTGGAGCCATCCTCTCTTTGCCATTTGACCTTCTCCTTGCACTTTCTGGTTCTTCCTCGCGAAGTCTTTCCTGTTGGGCTGCAGCGCTAGGCGGATATGGCTGTTGAACCTCGTCTCCACGAGCAATGGTAGGCGTGACAGTAAGTTTACGGGTCTCTGTGGCTTCCGCAGGATCGACTTGCATTCGCTCCCGAGAGCCTGATGTGCGTAACGTTTGAGCCTGTGCCGCCTGAGCCTGAGCTTGAGCCTGAGCTAGTTGCTGTTGCTGTTGTGCCAACTGTTGCTGCTGCTGAGCTTGCGCAGCGAGTTCCTGTTGACGCTGCTGGTCCTGCCGCTGCTGCTGTTCGCGGGCGGCCCCAGCCAGTAGGGCAGAAGGTAGAAGCACTTGCTGCGGCGGTGGTGCCGCTTGCATCTGACGTTCCTGCATCTCTTGAACAGCCGTATCGTCCCAGTCCATGTCGTCGTCAGGCTCCATGACAGTAAGGTCCCCGTCCTCAGGCAGACCGAGGGCAGCTCGCATCTCACTTGCCAACCCTTCGTCTTCGTGCTCGGACCATTCGGCCCAGTCAGAATCCGAGTAATCTTCTTCTCCTTCCACCCAGATCGCGCGCGGGTACCGAACGAGTGCATATCTAGGCCCGACGAAGTGGACGTTGCGACCCTGTTGGGCTCGCGAAGTACCACGTGGGAGAGGCGAGGGTGTTTGATTCGAGCCTGCACGGGAGTTTATATTACGTAGACGGTCCTGGGATGCGTTGAGGTTCTCGTTGAGCTCGGCTTGTGTGGCTGAGGCAAGCTTCATTTACATTAGTATTGTATAGATTACATGGCAAAAGTTACTCACATCGACGTTACGATGTTTATTAAGCCGTGCAAGCCGTTCGAAAGGAGTCTCAATGTTTTCCGCGGGTATATATCCAACCTCTTGTGTCTTGAGAACACGCACGAGCCACCAGTAGCTATTGCTGTCGTCCATCAAAAACAAGCTGTCACCTTTGACAACATTCGCCTGGCCCTCCACTGTCGCAGCGAAACTATGCAAAGAATATACCAGGTCAAAGTCGATGGATTCGTTGGGTATCGAAAGCGAAGAAGATCCGTCGTCTTCGATAAAGTCATCCTGATCTTCCCCTTCAGAATCATCCTCTATGACTGACGTCTCTTCGTCGTCTGTATACGACGCTGAAGCTGCATCCGCATGAGCATGGAGGTGGACATGATCATCCTGCTGGATTTGGTCCCTCAAATCGAAGGTCTCCTGCCGAGAAGGCCGCCTAGTATCGACTGCAACTTGCATATCGAAACGCTGATGGTGTTGTGAGTTTTGCGGTCTGAACAATCATGAAAATCTAGTAAAGTACCTTGAAGAGGTATTATAGCACCTAATTAATGTAAAGAATGAGCATGCAGCAGAAACTGGGTGGTAAACGAGGGAAAGCTGGCGAGCTGGTGGTCGTTGTCGAAACTAGCCGATTGTATGTTGTTGTTTGATCTGAACGCCACCGACGCCAAAGTGGTGACCCTGTCAGCTTATTAAGCTGTCACTGCAAGCTTGGTGGACCTGTCGGACTTGGAAGCTCTTCGTCCCTACCTGTCTTCTGAATGTTCGATATCACCACAAACCTCTCGATCTTTTTCCTCGAATACCATATATGGCTGCTAATTTCTCACCAAGGATTAGCCCCTGTCACCGCTCAGACATCCTTTATGCACCAGTAACTTGCAACAGCGGTCCGGACCTCAAGAATGCGGCATATGCTGAGATAAAACGCGAAATTTCGCGCCTCCAAGCTGAAAGGGCAACATTATATGCATCTATGCACGCCCTTTACACACGTCACAATGCCTTGAGCAACGTCGCGCGCCTGCCATCGGAACTACTTCTTGAAGTCTTCAAAGTCCTTGCTGAGGAAGACAGAGAATACAATCGAATACATGGGAAATCAAACGGGCCCCAGTGGATTAGGATAACCCATGTATGTTCGAGTTGGCGCCAAATAGCACTGGAATGTCCGACCTTGTGGACACACATCTCTTTCAACGATGAGTGTTACTTAAAGTGCTTCAACGAGTTCATCTTCCGCTCTAAAGCCTTGCCACTACACATACAAGCCAGCAAAATTGGCCGAGATGGTAACGAAATGCCATTGGAGATTGGAAATGCCTTACATGGAATTATGCACAGAGTCCAGGATCTTTCCGTACGCCTTGCCAACAGTGAAGATGTCGACGCGCCTTTACTATGTCGTCCATGGCCCCAAGCCATTCTTTTGAAGAAGCTTGTGGTATACGGTTTCAGTGACCGTGAAGAAGACCAATTTTGGTATAATCCCCACCGCGACTACTCATCTCTCGGTGAAACATTCCTCAATGGTCGCACACGCCAGCTTCGTTGGCTCACCCTTCGCAATTACAACCTTCCCTTGAACTATCTGCTACCGATTAGCCTTACCAGATTCCATGTCCACCACCTCCCTTATCCCATACCCGTCGGTGAAATGATCAACGTCCTTCAAACCATACCAAATCTTCAATATCTTGTGCTGGAAGAATGGTGTGACTATTCTGACCAGAGTTCTCTACATAATGTCGATCTACCGCGATTACGGCAACTGCAAATAATTGACAACCCCGACATTTGTATCGCCCTCTTCACCCATCTCACCATTCCTCCCACGACCTTCCGCATCATCGACCTACTCGATCTATATGTTATAGATGTCAACTCCATCAGCGATATTATCGGCAACCTGGGCAAACAATTGGCACGAAATATGGAACCTATCCGTTGTGTTCGTATTGAGTACACCCAGAACCCCGAAAATGACATCGATATCCGCTTCGAAGCCTGGGGATGTGCAGGTCCATGTCAGGACCCGCCTTTCGATGTACCTTTGATAGCCATCACTCTGTGTGAGCTCCCCCCATACAGCACCGAGTTGATCTTTCGATTATGGGACATGCTACCGACACAACAGCTTGAATCGATGTATGCCACAAACATGCATTCTTCTCACGCTGCCACTTGGCGAAGGGCGTTTGGTCATCTCCCCGTGCTGAGAACCATCCAGTTCAACAGCTTTTATCAAAATGAATTTATCAGAGCGTTGAATGAGCCCAGTACCGCTGCCGAACTCGAACCAGGTCAGAGTGAAGTTGCTCCGCTGGGTCTCTTGTTTGGTGCTCTTCGCAAGTTAGTGGCGGTTGGCTGGGATCTGAGAGAACGTACCGACTCGGACGGAAAACCTTCGGCGCTTGACCTACTAGTGGACTGTATGGGGGAGAGGCAACGTCGAGGTGTAGTGCTTGACGAGTTACGAATTGTTGACCCCCCACAGTTTAGCGCATCAACCCTCGAAAGGCTTCGTGGGGTCATTCGACTTGTGGACCTCGATGGGATTTAATAGCAGGCCGGTTTCACTTTTCTCAATAGCATTGAAGAGTCGCTCTTATTCGGCACTATAGGGCTGTGATTATTGGGGAGCGCAATACCGTGACGATGTCGACAGTAACCGCTTACTCAACAAATTTGTCTGGACTCAGGGAGCAATCAAACTACCGCGCTTTGAAAAGCGCGCAGTGTATATTTTTGCACAAAGACGCTCTATCTGAAATCATCAGAGTACTAGCCTACGTGATGCAGGAGCTGGGCCTGGCCAGCAGCATCCCAAGGACGGAAGTCTAGTCAAGTAGCCTATGAATATAAACACCCAACGAAATCTCGTCGCCGTGCCATAAGTACACTACAAAGGAGCCATCCATTTGGCGAAGTCCAAATTGAAACGGGTGGTCGTATGTGCCAAGCCGAAGTTTGGACAACGCTGTCAGTGCCAGACTTGAAGTGTAACCTGGGTCCTGAACATTGAATCGTAACAACAGCTGCTTGGGTGTTAGTCAATCTAAACGTCAAATACGGTGGGCCCCACATTCTTCTCCATTCCTTATTAATGTCAGCCTGTCTACTGAACGTCCACAAATCTCTCAATCCTTCGCAGTTTCTTCGAAAGTCATTCATGGCTAATAATAGCCTACCAAGTGTCGGCTCCAGCCATAACGCAGACATCCTCTACGCACCACTCGTAGTAACTGCCACCAGCCCTGCGGACCTCAAGAATGCTGCATTTGCTGTAATAAAACGCGAAATCGCGCGCCTCCAAGCTGAGAGGGCGACATTACGTGTATCTATTCGTGCCCTGTGCACACACCACAATTCTTTGATCGAAATCGCGCGCCTGCCATCCGAATTACTTCTTAAAGTCTTCAAATTACTTGTTGAGGACCATACCAGCCAGCACAATCAAATGCATGGGAAAGTGAAGGGGCCCCACTGGATTAGAATAACCCATGTATGTTCAAGTTGGCGCCAAATAGCACTGGAATACCCGAGCTTGTGGACACACATCTCTTTCAATGATGAGTGTTACTTGAAGTGCTACAAAGAGTTCATCTTCCGCTCTAAAGCCTTACCACTTAGCGTTCAAGCGGACTATTTTGGCAGAGATCTTAGTGAAATGCCACCGGAGATTAGAGATGCCCTGCACGGAATTATGCACAGAGTCCAGGATCTTTCCGTATACCTTTCCAACAGTGACGATGACGAGTCGCGTGTACGACGTCGTCCATGGCCCATAGCCATTCTTCTAAAGAAGCTTATGGTAAACGGCAAAGAACACGATGAAAAAAACTTTGAGTATAATCCCTACTGCGACTACTCATCTCTCGGTGAAACATTCCTTGATGGTCGTGCGCCCCAGCTTCGTTGGCTTTACCTTTCGGATTATAACCTTCCCTTGAACTATTCGCTACCGATTAGTCTCACCACATTTCATGTCCACCACTCCCCTCATCCTATACCCGTCAGTGAGATGATCAACTTACTTCAAACCATACCAAACCTGCAATCTCTTGTGCTGGCAATGGAGTCGTGCGAATGTTCCAACCAGAGTCCTCTACACCATGTCGATCTACCGCAATTACGGAAACTGAAAATATTTGAAAGCTACGACATTTGTATCGCCCTCCTCACCCGTCTCACCATTCCTCCAACGGCCTTCCGTACCATCGAAATAATTAGTGGATTCAATGACACAGATATATTCGACTTTGGCGAAGAGCTCGTTGACGATATGATCGGCAACCTGAGCAAACAACTGGCACGGAATATGGAACCTATTCGTTGTATTCGTATCGAGAGATACCGTGACCTGGACCCCAAAAGATTTATGGTGAGTCCTAAGAGTATCCGCCTCGAAGCCTGGGGATGTCCAGGTCCAGATCAAGAACCGCCTTTGATAGCTATCCCCATGGACGAGATGGACTTCCCCTCCATGGGGTGGATCGTCAATATATGTCACAAACTACCGATACAAGAGCTCGAATCGCTTTATGCCATAAACATGGACAATTCTCTTACTGCTGCCATGTGGCGAAGGGTGTTTGGAACTCTCCCTATGCTGCGAACCATCCAGTTCGACAGCTTTCCTGGGAACGATTTCATTAAAGCGTTGAATATGCCCAGCACCACTACTGGACTCCGAGGCATTGCTCAATTACCAGGCCAGGGTGGAGTTGCTCCGCCGAGTTTTTCGTTTGGTGCTCTTCGTAAGTTAGTGGCGGTTGGTTGGGATCTAAGGGAACGTACCAACTCGGACGGAAAATCTTCTTTGCTTGACCTATTCGTAGAATGCATGGGGTATAGGCAACGCCGAGGTGTAGAGCTTGAGGAGTTCAGAATTGTTGGTTCTTCGCAGTTTAGTGCATCAAGCCTCGAAAGGCTTCGTCGGGTCGTTCGACACGTGCACGTCGATGGGATTTAATAGCAGGCTGGTTTCATTTCTTTCAATGGTATAGAAAGGTCGCTCTTATTCACGTCCATACATTCTAGCCGTAATTATATGGGTGTGCCAGCAGCCGAAAGCAATCGCCGTCAATCAATTTGTCTGGTGTGGGAGTAATTAAACTAACGCAACGTTGTAAGCCTTGAAAAGCACAGTCTATATTTTCCACAAAGCTGTGGCCACATGGTCCATGGGGCTCTGAAATCATCAACTTGAAAGTGGTTTGCGTGATGCAGCTTCACATGCGGGTGTGTGTTGTTATTTGATCTAAATGCCATTGACGCCCAGAAATGCCTGAGTGCCAGGGCGGGCCGTGTTGTTACATTTGACTTGTTTCGGACTTGTTCAACAATTTAAAGTTGCCACAAGACACGCCGGTCGACCATCGACCTTCCCAGATCAACCGTTCGTGATTAGCCTCAAGTAGGTGAAAACCGGGATTCAGGAGGTGCCTTAATGCCTGGTATTTATTCATATAAATATGTTAACCTCTCGAAAATTGACCTTCCAGCGTGATATAGGAGGACTTTCACACACAGCAGCAACGGCAACTTGCAACAGCATTCCCGAAATTAAGGATGCAGTATACGCCGAAATCAAAAGTAAGATTGCGCGTCTCGAAGCCGAAAGTACGACTTTGACCGCACTCTCTGTACATGCTTTGAAAGTCCACCACAATTCCCTGAGCAATACTACGCGCCTACCACCCGAATTGCTTCTTAAAATCTTCAAGGTACTCAGCGAAGAAGATGAAGAATATTCTCGGCTCCATGCGGACAGCCACATTCTGAGAACCGGACTCCAGTGGATAGTAGTGGTCACTCATGTATGCTTGCACTGGCGCAAAACGGCACTGGAATGCCCAAGTTTATGGACACAATTTTCCTTATACACCAAGTCCAATTTCAAGTGGTCTGACGAGCTCATCCGCCGCTCACAAACTTTGCCGCTGCAAATTCACGCTGGTGCCGTTGATGGGTTAGTTCGACACCCAAAGGAGATCCGAATTTTCTTAGAACAAAATATGCATAGAATCCAGAAACTTTCCGTACTATTTGGCGGAGCCCGGGAAAACAGTCTCTCTGCGCATTGCTTATGGAAGCAGGCTCCTCTTTTGGAGAAGCTTGTCATATGTGGTGATGCAGAGCAAGGACCCAACTATTGTCCTTTCCCTGAACATTTCTTTGGCAGTCTCGCCCCTCGACTCCGTTGGCTCACGGTTCGTGATTACAACCCTTTGAATCTGTCAGCGGCGGTCAGCCTCAGTAAACTTCATCTCCACAACCCTCCCGTTCTCTTTCCTCTCACCGATATCATTGGATTTCTCCAGCATATGCCAAAATTGGAGTCCCTTACATTGGAGGCAGTGTGCAACACAGATAATGTGGAACCACCTAGCGACCACTGTGCCCATCTGCCCTAATTACAGGAACTACATATGACTGATTGCTACCCCATTTGCACCGCCCTCCTTGCCCGCCTTAGCATTCCTTCCATGGCTTCCCGCGTCATTCACATACCTGACCTCTGGAACATGAGTGAACAATCGCTCTGTGACTGGGCAAGTCGCCTGGGTGAACAAATAACGCAAAATCTGGGACCTATCCGTTGCCTCCATATAGTTTGCGAATGGCGGTACGGTACATATCTGCGAGCCTTGGGAAGTATAGATCCTGGCCTGAAACCACGCCCCGATAATCCTTTGATAGAAGTCGCCCTACTTGATCTCAACGATGTCTTCACGGAGGCTCTGTTATATCTATGGGAGCGGCTCCCTTCGCAATATCTTGAATCACTTTACATCGCAAAAGTGCCCTTTCCCACTGTGGAGGCTTGGCAACAAACATTTGGCAGTCTCCCCTTGCTGAGAAGCATTCACTTCGAAGACGCTTGCCCCAAGGACTTTGTGGAAGCATTGAGTGTACTCGGGATCGACGAGATGTTCGATGCTCCCAGGAATGAGGTCACCTTTCACCCAATGCCCATGTTTGGCGCTCTTCGCAAACTGGTTGCAGTTGGCTGGGAGTTCGAAAATTGTCTAAGTCCTTACGATAACCATCCGTCTTCGACACTTGACCTTCTGGTGGAATGTATGAGGGGAAGGCAGGGACAGCGTGCGGGACTCGAAGAGCTATGTATCGTCGAACCCGGGTTCGAGCCCTTATCTATAACAGGCCTTGAGAGGCTTCGCACCGTTGTTCAAAATGTGCACTGCAGTGATAGATCTGAATGCGATCCCTTGGGATTTTGGTGTCCCGAGCTGTACTGACTTTCACATCACTAATGATAACTTCCTATTCATCTTCGGTCTTCACTTCGTGAAACTCCTGAAGCCTTTCTTTCTCTTGATTGTACCTTTTAAAATGCCATTACCAGTATTCCTTCAAAGTAATCGTATTTGTCTGTTCTCTAGGGAGCAACCTGGTTGACATAGAAAATATCAAAACAATTGATTATGTATCTAAGTAGTGTAAGGTGATGGTATGTAGTAAGTTTGTTGTAAGCCTTCTGGGGGAAAGTGCGATAGCGCTTCCAGGCAAAAGAGATGAGACTGAACCTAACTTGGGAGCCGAGACAAGCTGCAAGGGTGGGATGGGCCAGACTCGGTGCTCGGTGAAGGCTGGAGGCGAGTCGCATCACTCATACTGAGTAGTGAGCGAAGTGGTGAGTGGTGCGGCAGAGTGTATTGGGAGTGGAGGTGGGTGCAAAGGAACGGACGGCACGACGTTCAAACTGAACCGTAGGCCTCCGATAGATGTGACCGTTGGGCGCAAAAGAGAGAAAGTGACTTCGGCAGCGCCCGACGATCACAAAAAGACATCCATCTAATCTTACGCTCGTGCCTCGCTACATAATAGATAACAACCACTTGGGTTTACGTTTTACCAGAACGAGCCTTCCATAGTGACACCAGGGATCACTGTGGGCGGTCACTGGTGTTTCTTTGGGAAACATAGTAGGCGGCATGACTTCAAGTTCTTTCACCGCGCCTGCTTAGTGGGAGGGGAGGCATTCGCCAATGATCAATCTCCCGTTGCTGTAAAGTATCTGGTGCAAAGGAGGCTATCACATAGAAATTATCAAAGTGCTTGCTGAGCCCAGTGCCGCTACAAACCCCAAAATTGTGAATGAAGACCAAATAAGTTGAGCTGCCTCTCCCAACCTGACTAAGCTCTCGTTCGGTGCTCTTCGCAAACTGGTGGTAATTCGCTGGAATCCGAGTCGCAAGCTTCTTATCCTTGGCCTTTGACCTTAGGCTGGTGGTGGAATGCATGAGGCAGTGGAGGCGGCAGGGTGTAGGACATGAAGAGCTACATATCGTTCAACATCAAGTGCATCGACCGTTGAACAACTTCGTGATGTTGTCCGACATGTACGCTTCGATATGTAGCACCGATGACGGCATTATAGTAACATTTAGAGATGTTACGGCTCACACCACAGAAATGCAACAAAATCAGATAAAGTTATGATATTCCTATTGGGGTACAGCTGGAAGGTGACAAGAGACCAAAACACAGTGTCAAATATAAATTGTCCAGTTGAGGCGGGCTTGGACGACGAATTATTGCATATCTGCGGGGAGCGCATTGTACTATTTCCAATGAATGGTGAGACAATGTCTAGAGCAGAGTGGTAACACGTACAAGAGGGCACAGCTGCTCCCAGGCGTTGCTGGGCTTTACTTGGGCACGGACGGCATCGAGACCAGAGGCCATGACAGTCGCCAACCCTGCTTGCATGTGCCAGAAAATGTGGCAATGGAAGAAGAAAGGTCCTGCACAAATGGTCAGCTGGCGTGAAAACGTGTAGAAGGAGACTGGCCACTAACCAGGCTGGTCAGTGGTAAATCGGAGGGTAGTTCCGGCAGCCCCAACTCCAGCAACCTGCGGAACAGAACATTTCAGTCGTTAGGCTTCATTAACGGGACTGTTACCTACATCACGACGAATAGGATCCACAGTGTTGACAATATCAGAACTGTTCGACTTGATGAGCCAGAAGTTACTCTTGAGATGAACCGATCAGCAGTCAGGCAAACGGCAAAGAAAGTTCAGGTGCGTACTCCGTGTAAATGGAAAGCTAAATGGAACGAAGATCAGCATCCAGGATATGTGATACAACTCTCAACCTACGATGAGCTTCGTCGTCATCACTGGACAGGACAAATCAGAATAGGAGTTATGGATTCAGTGGACAAGATATACTTGGGTGGGAAGTCAACCTGAATGACGGCATTCTTCGGTAAAATGAAAGTGTTCTCCGTGGGGTCGAAATCGGCTGTGGTGTTTGCGCCATCCAAAATTTTGACGAGAGTTGGGGTCTTGGGAGGTAGGTATGAAATCCCGTTAACGTTCCACTGCGCCTTGCCATCGGTCTGCGATGACCATTCAGTATGTGGTGCATTCAACAGGATGCAGAACGACGCTTACCACGACGAGGTTGAGAGTGATGTTGACATCAGGCTCAGGAGGCTAACGAGGTGACAAATCATTAGAATCGTATCATGAGGGTTGAGATCAAATCACACACCGCTTGGGCGACAAGAGGCTGTTTAGAACGGTTAACAAGATTACGTAGGAGTGTATTATGTATTACTTACGCGAAGATTGGCCTCAAGGAGTGCGTTGGGGTTGGCAGGGCCAGCAGACATGGGACCGGGTGGGTCTGCAATGGGTGCACCAGCATACCTCAAGACAGCTCGTGAGAGGGTCGAGTTTTCTATTCAGTATATGAGTTTCGTTCATCCTGTGTGAACTTTCATTACTCACGATTCAGATTGCGGGAAGGGGTACCACCAACAAAGGGTGCATTGATCCAGTAGTTGGCAACAGGTTGGTTAGCGTTGAGCTGTGTTCATGTCAGTTTGATCGGTTGGAACTCCTTTCGGTGAAAGACATACGATGACAGAGTAGCGTTGGCCAGCGAGCACTTCGATCTGGTTAACGGACATCGGTGTGGTGGGGACACCGTCAGTTTCAATAAGGGCTACAATTACAAATCAGACGCAGTGAGTAAAAGTAAGCATTAAGACACCGCACTAAGATCATGTCCGTCAACAGACATAGTGAAGACATTACGGGCCGACTGGTTGATGATACGGAATCTATAGCGCTTGCCAGCTTGGACATTTTGGACGAAGAAGGGCACAGCGGGGCCACCGTTATAGCGCCCAACACCATTGAAGGTACCAGAATCGGAGACTGGGACAATCCCGGTTGCGACATAGCCGGCGAGCAAGGCCACTGAGGAGTTGTGCCACCAGTCACCTTTATTGAGGTTAGCGGATTGTAATTCCTCCTCCGGTATTTTGTTGCTTACCGACTTGCCAGATCTGCAAAAAAGAGAAATTTCAAGTGTCAACTTACATTACATTCAACAATGCCCATTACGTACTGTGTTCTCGTTGTCGATATCATACATGGTTTTCAAAGGATCTTCAGGATCTGTATTATCAAAATGGTCAAGGTTCAGCATGGTAACCAGTAATAATATTAACGCACCATAAATGACAATAGGTCCACGAAGGCCCTGTTGGAAATGTGAAAGGGCGAAAATTTTACCGTTAACTACAAGAACTTACATCCACATATTGAACACTGAGTTGACTGTCGGCAGAATTCAGTAAGTCATCAATAGGAAAGGAGAGAAAGTTGTAAAATCAATACCTATGGTACCAGAAAGTTCCAGTTTGCGTGCCAAGGGGAACGTTGTACGTGAAACTGCGGCCAGGGGCGATCGGACAGGTTGTAACGAAAGGCGTTCCCTCGTTGAACGAATTTGCAGTCGAGAAGAAAATTCCATCGAAATCCTACGCAATATCAGTAAAAGTCATCATGAGGCAGTCTCTTATCGCTTTACCATACTTGTGCTGCGACGCATAGTGGGATCGGTCTATCATATGGGCGATTAACAAAAGATCCATCAAGGACATTACATTGAACTTACCAATCGATTGTTGACGGTGACCGAAAGTGTGTCGCCTTTGTTGGCTGTGATGAGAGGACCAGGATACCTGGCGAACGCTAATCAAGAATTGCCGTTCTAAGATCAGACTGACCTAGTACTTACTGTCCGTTGGCCACAATGACGCCTGTATTTCGATATTAACTGCATGTTCCTTGAAGTAGAATAAAGATACTAACTTCTCCTGAATCCATCTGGGGCCATCATGGCGTTGGCAATGTTGAGCGTCACATCTCTGACCCTAGATGATGCAACCGCTGCGCCATTTGCAGGGTGCGGTTTGAGAAGAGCTAAGAACGCGGCGGTGGCTATCAAGAGCTGCATGTCGAGCACTTGAAGAAACTGTTTGGCGTCAAATCCTCTGAGCTTTTGTAGTGCTTCGGTGTGGCATACGATCCGTAAAAAGGACTCGGATCCGATACAACGGAATTGTAGCAGTCAATGAGCGTTGAGATGTTGTGCTATGAGAGACATCTCAGCAGTCATCGTGCGTCCCTTGAGATTGAAATGAGTGTTTCGATAAATGCAAGGAGGGGGATTGGACCGAGCGCGGTATAAAATTGGACCGCATACACTTCAAAGGGTCGTGCAAGAAGATGTAACGCTGCGTGAGAGTGAAATGGCAGCGATATGGTGTAAACGGATCGAACTCGGGACCTGTTTCACAATACACATGGGTAGCTCCAACGCGAAGTAATGCTGCAAGCTCGGAAGGAAAACGGCCTGTTCAAAAATCGATAGACAACCAGAATAGTTTCTCAGTTGAAAGAGTCGCGAGTTTTGTCTCTTGCTGCGATGTAAGTTGAATGGTCGACGAAGCTAAACGGGACCGTCGTGGCCAGCTGTGTACGCTACGTTGAGGGGTAGTTCCATCGCTTCGTGCTCCACCTGTGGCACAATGCCGACCTATGCCTGCGCCGCTGTTATTTTGGTTTTGAATCCGAAAGCCAAGAATAGAAACTGCCAAAAATATAATGGCTTGTAATTAGCATCCACGCCAGCATTATTCGCATGACGTACGCGGAGTGGAGAGAGCATCGCGGTCCACTTTTACATGAACGACAGGACGGGAAAACGGTCTCCCATTCTAATGTGCTTCGTGCTTTCTCAACCCCCCGCCTGATGATGAAGATTACTCCACAGCATGGTTCGACGTTCACACAGCGCCGAGCTCATGGACAATGGCCTGGTTGAACGAAACAAACGCCGTGGACTTCAGACTGTCGCATTATTTGGTATTTGGCCACCACTCAGAATGAACGAACCACCTGAAATCGGACCAGTGAACACTGAACCATAACATGGGTGTTGACACCAAACCGACTTCTGCTTCAAACCTAAGCAATGCAAAGCGGGGTAATATTTCTCAGTACATGCACAATTAAATTCATCCACTTATTAAACATACCACGTAGATACCAACTCTCGACCAAGTTCACGATCTTTAAGAACCGTACAAATCGATGAGTGACTCTTGCCCAGTTCTATATACAAGCGTGAAAATTCAATTAACTCGGTAGCCATCTTCGATCGCTCGTGATTCCACATGGCAGTAAAATTGACGACAAGTTACAGACCGGTACCATCACCGTCAGGTCGTCGACACGACTGCATGGCCCGTGCAGTGGCGTGACCATAAATAAATGTCACATCAAATTGTCACAACTCTAAATCGCAAATTGCCGTTCGGCAGTGAGCTCCGATGCAAGGAGGACTTGGATGCCTGTACAAAAATTACCCAAAGTTACAGTGGAACTGCCGGTTCTGTGATTTTTCACCTCAAGTTGGATCCTCATTTCTAGTATGCTCATGTTGAAAAGCTGCCTTTGAGGCGTCCGTGACCTCAATCTGTTATATTAAAAGCATCATGGATTGTTCAACTGTTCACTGGCCCAGTCTGCCGAACAAAGGCAGGCACTAAACAGTAAACTGAACCACCTCTAGGACTTTCACCCACTCCATGGGCCCTTCGAATCCGTTGTTGAAGTTCAAGAAGACAAAAGTATACCTTTTTGCAACGTCACTGGATCTGACTTTAACAATTTATGTCTTACTCCAGAGTCAGAATGCCTACCAACCTGGAGCGCTTGTGACTCCAATCCATATAAGACTTACTAGGGCCTTATCGAACGCTTCTTCGGTGGGTTTTCATTCTAACCAATAGGTACTGGTGTTGATACTTAAAGGAAGACTGTGCGGTCTACATCAAGTGGTGAATCACAGACCAGTCAAACGGTGTTTACAGTACGTCCTACTTCTTGCTAACCTGCATACCTGTTCCTTACACGGCCACAAGGCTGAAATGCTCGAGGAGGAAAATTGTGCATGGGGACGTCCAAATAAGTCATAGCGCCCGCATGTCTTTCAAAGCTCTACCCCTTTTATGCCTTCGTTATTGCTCAACGTTAGTCTTCAAGACTCTTGTTCTCAAATTTGCTCTCTACCCCGAGTCACGCACCAGACGACCATTTTTGACGCCATTGAGAGACGTGCTATCACATTCTTGATACATTCGCGACACGGCTTCGAAGAAGTCGGAGTTCCGACGGCCTTCTAAAGATAGCGATCCAAATACCTGATATGTGCCTATGCTCATGCCATTATGGGCGAGTATGTGTAGAACATCTGATGAGACCGTGACACTGGCGACACGCCAATTGGGCAAGACCCACGTCTAAACACCTTCTAAAGTTAACTAAGATGGTGCTGACCCCTTTCGTTAGATCGTTCACACAGGCTCACATCGTGATCGTCGCTCGTGCCGAAATCAAACTTTTCTTCACACCCAAGAGACACGGCGTCAGTGGTCTACAGGTCATCGGACAGCGCAATCAAAGCGAAAAAGATGACATGGTATCAACATCACGACCATTCATGATGAACACGAGCACGACCGCCCTCATATATGTACGATTTTCCATCGGCTGTGTCGGACGACACGATCGAGACCTCTGGTGCGGCCATGCCCATGTTATTGGTCCCCATTGTTTGGTACCATGTGGTTCTTACAGCTATAAAGCAGCAAGTCTCACTCACGTCTGCGTCAGACCTGGGATTTGTTTCCCATCCATCGCAAAACAAACTCGCCCGACGCCCTTTCTTGTAAATTACACCCCACGACCTCTTGTGCGCTTCGCTCTGATGCCAGGGAACCCGCAACCGAACTCTGATTATGTGGTGCGATTCTGACTGCCTCGTGCCTCGGTACCATTTGAATAGGACTGACAAACTTCTACATCAGGATTTCCGCAAGGAGCCCATGTCGTGCACGAAGAAAAGTCTCAAGCAGAAACTCGCCCGTGACCTCGTAATATCTTCTCTTCCTTCGACCTGCTTGAAATTCTGATCTGGTGTGTTAAGGGGAAGCTTAAACGACCTTTTCACGACAAAAGTGGGGATTCAAGCCGATCAGACAAAGTCAAGCAGACCCACATTACTGGATATCTTCCTACCTGCTGACTCGCCCCCTTATCCAGGCCATACTGCGCAATCTCACTCAAAGTGTTCCCGCCGAATGTTTCTACAACTTCCAGTAGTTATCTTTAATTATCTTCATCGGCACACGTCATTACCTGTTCGGCAATGTGGTGGGTGTGGGAGGGATTCTGGAGTGAGAGCCGTCATAGTTCTAAGCACCCCTGTCAATGATCCGCAAACCAATGAGATCGTTTCGTTTTCACTTCCAGCGGATTCCACTCCGCGGCGACGCCGCATCGAAAACGATGTTTCTTTAACGTAAGCGTAGCTATGGATATGAGCCTGGTTCAACCTTATTGGCATCTGTGGGGGAGTGGAGCTCCTCCGAAAAATGTCGTCGGAGTACTGATTGTTAGCTTCCTCGACGTTCTCATTGAGAGGAGCTGTTATTCTAGGATCCACGTCACATTTAGCTTTATAATTTTGGACTACATTATTTTAGAACTCGTGTCGTAGTACAAGTAGGGCTTGCAAGCATCGGACATCCATGTGTTCAAGTTGTCCCTTGCTGTCTCCTGTCTTACTCTCTGCACAGTATATGTGCCAGTTAAAAGGTGTCCAATCGCCCATGAGCGTTTGATAACTACCGATCCCATGATTTACGCTATCCTTTGGTGTGCGAAATTGTCTTAGCCTGACTCCCCTCAATTGCCGTTTACCCCAATAAATCGTACCTCAGGCACAGCAAAAAAAATCCAGCTATGTCGTATGTGATGAAATTTATGTCCTTCCTGTAGCTGAGTTAACGTTCATGTTATTGGCTTGGTAGATGCGACCTTGGTCGTAGCCATCTTGGCTTGTCCGATGTGGCGGGGACAACCTACAAGCGGATTGTGCCATCAATTGTGTGTGTGGTTTTTGATGGATTTGTTTGACTGCCTCACACATTCCAAACAGTTAACACGACTTTTGTTGCTTGGTTGATCTTGGCGTTGGGCTTGGTTTAAAGCTTGGAGGGTTTGAGTCCGACAATCGTGAACGCGAGTCGTTGACTGGATTTCTCGGACAAAAAACGTATAAATGGTGAGATTTTGCCCGCCTCGAACCCCTTCTGCACATCCATATCATTCGCCTACAGCCAGCCCTTTTGCCTTTTGCCGTGGCCGCCGCTGCCACTCACTGTGACTCTGCCGATTCATTCTAATCATGGAATCTCCAACTATAGGAAGCCTATCTACAGGGCCTTCGCTCGGTCAGTTAGTATTCACTGCTCGGCATCCTGAAGGGACTCCTTCAAGTCGTGGTCAATAAACCCCTTTTGTGGTATTTCAATTTCGTCCAGTCTTATGGTTCCGCGGAGTATAGTCTAGACGGCTCCCGTTTGTCTTCCAATTTCGCTACCACACCCAGCCGTTTGGTATATCACGGCCGATATTTCTCTCCCTCGTCATCTATTGTCCGCCATTATTTCCGGTTATTTTAGGCAGGCGCCTGGGCTATCACCTCCGCCATCGTTCCACCAACGTGAAAGTGAGTTCCAATGGTTGCCCTACCTTGAATACCACCAATGCTGATTGGAAGACATTCCTAAGGATTATCACGTGATGCACCATATTACCTCAGGATCTTCCCAAAGACCTCATCAGCAGCCACTACAACTCACACGCAGTCCAATCTTTGAAAGTTCGACGTGCGCTAAGAACTCCACTCCACTCCACTCATTTTCTGTTGTTCTGCTCGAAGCCTACTACCCTCCAATGACGTGCTATGCTTTGGAAGATATTATTTCCACGGCTTCTATGGCTAATATTATCTGTGGACTCCCAATCCGCTATTTAGGCACTGGTTGATGCTGATAGTGACGTCGGGCGTCGGTCTTTCCATATCAGTCGCTGGGCGGTAGTCTCAAGCAGGTTTCTGGTCATTTTTGCCTCGCTACAATTAGAACATACTTCGAATAAACCATCTGGGTGGCAATTACTGGCCAATCCTATCTGGACCCTTACTGGCTCTACCCACGACGCCTGAGCTAGTTTGGCCTCCCGTAGACCACGTTTTGGTTCCGTACCTCGCACATGATTCAGTATCTGGGTAAATTGCCTCTGCAAGCCATGGAAACAGCCTTTTTACGATACGGCTTGAGGTATATAAAGGGTGGGATTCTAGGGATAGTTCTTTAGGTGATCGAAAATGCATTTCCTCCTCGCATCCGCAGCACTTCTCGCTCTCTTAAAGCCTCATCCTGTTGTTGGCCTTGCCGTCGATACCAGCTTCAACGATGTTACTCTTAACATCGTCAACGCGAATTTGGCTCCAGATGGCTTCATGCGGAGTACGTGTCTTCTTTTCATGGCCGATTTGGGGCTCATGCGATGTTTTCAGGCACTGTCACCGCAAACGGAAGGTAAATAGCTATGCACTACGAAAAGTCCTATTAGCTGAGCTCGCCAACGTGCCATGCAGATACCCAGGCCCTCCGATCCTTGCGACTAAAGGCCAAACCCTCCGTGTAACGGTTAACAATAAGCTAGTACGTTTTCCCGCCACGTTGAACGATCTTCGCTCTTAAAATAGTTTGTAGATCGATCCGACGATGCGTCGCAGTACCTCGATTGTGAGTATCCCGTCAATGTACTCCCAGGCGGCAAATTTGACTTTCTTATTTCAGAACTTCGATGGTATCTTCATCAACACCAACAACGCTTACAACGAGGGAACCCCCTTCGTTACCGCCTGCCCCATTGTTCCGGGTGCCAGTTATACCTATGTGCTGCCCCTTGGCACCCAGACGGGAACGTTCTGGTACCACAGGTATGTTTTCTACGAGTTTCCACCCCCACGCAGCTGATGTTTTCCTGTCAGTCAACTGAGCGTCCAATACGTCGATGTAGGCTTTTCTTTGCACATCGGTAGTGTTTATACTGATTTCTTCCATCTTCAGGGACTTCGTGGCCCCATAGTCATTTATGGTTCGTCCCTATGAAAGTACAGCCTTTCTGTAGTGATTGATAGAAATTGTTAGATCCCCAGGACCCCTTGGCCCACCTCTATGATGTTGATGACGTGAATACGGTATGTAAAACTTTTTCACTGGTGTGGGCGCTACTGATAAACCAAACAGATCATCCAAGTTGGTAAGATTGGAATAACCCTCTTCACGATCATTGGGATTTATCCTTCACAGGTGACTGGTGGCAGAATACTTCGCTACCACTGCTTTCAGGTTATGAGGCAACTGGTGTCGTTCCAATTTCCGACTCTGGCACTGTCAACGGATTCGGCCGCTTCCAGGGTGGACCAGCAATCCCATTCTCAGTCATCAATGTCGTGCGTGGCAAACGCTACAGATTCAGAATTATCAACCAGTCTGCCCGAAACGTCTTCACGCTCTCCATTGACCAGCACAGGATGAGTGCGTCCTTTCCTTTAACCCTATCGCAACCAGAGAATGACTTCGTGGACAGCCATCATCGAAGCTGACGGTGTCGCCACTACACCTCAAACAGTCGATATTATCCAAATGCTAGCAGGGCAACGTTACTCTGTCGTTGTAAGTAATTTCAACATTTTAGATACGTCGAATTGACACGCTGAAGGTGTCTGCAAATCAACCCGTCGGTAACTATTGGTTCAACGCACCATTCGTTGGTGGCGTGGCCACCCGTAATCCCCATCGTGAGTTCGTCCGCTTCGTAGTAATTTACACTGAGTTAACAATTTTTTCAGAGAACGCAACCCTTTCTAGGGCTGTATTCCGCTATGCAGGAGCGCCTCACGTCGAGCCAACAACTCCGATGACCTCTGGTCCAGTTAATGGTGTTGCTCTTGACGAAGCTACACTTCGCGTATGTGTATTCGTTTGTTTACTTGATGTTGTGATTTACCCTAATTTTAGCCATTGGTCAATAATCCTGTATGGTCTCTGCTCACGGATGCCTTTAACAGCTCACTGACTAAGCATACTGTTCTAGCCACCACCTGCCGATCTTAACATCACACTTAACTTGGTTGTGGTAAGTGTCTAAAAATATCCCTAAGCAACGCACTCTGAGCGATTGCCTTCAGACGGCTGGAAAAGCCATCTGGAACGTCAACAACATTTCATACTTACCCCCGACTGTTCCCACTTTGAACAAGGTTCTCTCAGGACCCGTGACGCAGGACTCGTTCGACGTAACCGAGAACACCTTCATTCTTCCTTCTCATAAGACTATCCAGATTATCTTCCCACCCACGTAAGTCCCTTGTGTGTCATTTCGACTTCGACTAATACTTCACTTAAGTGACGATGATGATGCGCATCGTAAGTCACATGAACTTTTGTTTTAATCTTGACTTATCGGAGATAAATAGCATTCCACTTGCACGGCGTAAGTCAACCACAGAGACTTCTATCTTTATTAACCAGGAAATAGAACAACTTCTGGGTCCTCAAATCCTTGGCTACCGATGTTGTCAACACTGTCAATCCCATCCGTCGTGATGTATGATTCAATTCAACAGCTCACCGGCTTTGACTAATTGGTTGGCAGGTTATCGGCGTTGGAGGCTCGGGAACCACTATCCGCTTCAGGACTGACAACTTCGGTAACATTCATGTAGCAGCTGGATTGTGCGCGCCTGACCTATCCTCGTAGGACCTTGGATGTTCCATTGTCATATCTTCTGGCACATGCAGGCCGGTCTAGCTACCGTCATGCTCTCGGATCCAGCGAATACCCGCAATGCTGTTCGCCCAACCGCAGCGTGGACTCAGCTCTGCCCTGTGTAAATTCCCACCTCTGTCCGCCGTGATATATTTCTAATATTGGCTATACCTTTAGGTATGACGCGACCGCACCCGAGTTACAGTAAGAAATTGAAGTCAATTTTGGGATTTCATCTTGAATATCTGTTCGCCTCTTATACCGCACTTAAGACATGTATTCCATATAAATACAAACACTTTGCAACGTTCAATCATATCAATGGAGTTAGATTCTCCTCTTTTTGAAGGCGCCCGAAGTGCCAACCATTTAATATCACCCTTGGTCCGTCATTCCAAGTATAATGGTGGCCACTGCACACCCTCTGGTAGTACTCCTTTGTGCCTCCCAGGTCACGGTGAAAATGCAAATACCTTTACAATGTTCAATCACATCAATGGAGTATAGATTCCCCTCCTTTTAAAGACGGCCCAAAATGCCAGCCGTTTAATATCACACTCTCCATCATTCCGAGTATAATGGCTACTACCCATCCTCTGGTAGTGCCCCTTTGTACCCCCAGGTGAATTTTCTCCTTATCAGCTTCTAGAGCCTTTTGTCGCCGACGCCACATGTCTTTGATCGTCCGAGACTTTCCCGTCGGTATCGATAGTGTTGGGTTTTGTGTCATCCTGGGAAGATACGTTTGTCACTCGGCGAAAGTCTCACCAGGACCTGGTACCTTGAAAGGTACGTAGAAAGATAATCATGGTTCACGAATGTCGCCACCACGCCTCGCCATACAGGAACTCGAGGAATATGATTCTAAATATATTACACTTTTGATTCACTGGAGTTATGCCGGCAATACATATTATTCCTATCTCTACAGGTCGTAGGTGGCATCGAAGGACACGTCAACTCCCAATGCCTCACCAAATTCACACCGGTTGTATGGGCCCGAGCTTCACGGTCTCATGTATCACGAACTACGTGAAACTATCATTAGAACAGGCTTCTCTAATTCTGGTGTCCTTATGTTGTACAGCCTCTCATGATCAAAGGAAATGATGTGCTCTGAGAGTTTATTGGACGCAATAGGGGGTGTATATAATTATAGATCTTCAACTCTGTTACACGATACCGTCAAGTCTATTTACACGAACGGTCGTTTAATTACCACCTTCAACGGCTATTGCTCCACCGATGCTACCTTGCTCCAGGCTCTTAATCTAGGTCCATACCTGTAAAAAATAAAAGGCGCCGGGCATCCGATCACTAAACAGATCAGAGCAAGGATCGAGTTGCCCCATCCTTGTGGATGATTAGAAAGTAAGTTCCTTCCGATAATTTAAGCTCATACCATAACCCAGTTTTCCGTACATCTTATCCGCAAAAAGTGGGAAACCAAACCCGGCCAAAGCTCTAAAGCTAGAGACACCTGCAATGGCGCTAGCTGCGTGTAGTGCATAATTATCAACCTGCCAACCATAAGGAACTAGATTAGATCCGCGTGTGTAAAATTAACGGACGAGATATGTTTGTATGCAGGTCCAGTTCCCACCTGACAATTCAATCAACAAACGTTGGCGTCTACAAAAGAGGCGACTCACCGATACCAATGGAGTAAATGAAGACACCTAAGTCTAAAGGCGATTTAATCCATCTGTACTTCGTGTACCACTCAGCATCACGAGTTCAGCTTACCAGGTATCAGCCAGAAAGCACGAGCATTTGCTGTCCAGCCATAAATGACGAGTCCGATTGGGAGCGTGGTTGCTGAAACCATAAGCAAAGGAAGCCTGGAATTCCCTGAGTTGCGAAATCCAGACCCATAGGCGATTTCGCTGGACTGACCTCATTTCTGGTGTTCCAACACCACCATTCTTGGCTTTGAGCTTGCGGTAAACGGAGTTGAGCGCCCTTGCACCAACTTGTCCACCAACTGAGAGCAATATTAAGGATATAGAAGTTGAACGGCTAAGATGAACGTTACCAGTAGATCCGAGGGCGATAGAAAGATAATGGATGCCCGCGATACCAGTCGTTTCACCGTACAGGTCCGTGAATACCTTGACGAAAGCTTTTCCAACGTAAGCATAAAAACAACGCCTATGGAGGAAGAAAGTTACTGGTCAAGCTTAAATATAGCACGCCATAGAGCACAGCCATGTAAAGCGCGAAAACCTGGACAATTGGTTCCGTAGCGAGGAAGACAATTGGCCTAATCATACCGCGGGTCATAACAACACTCCAGTGACGGTCTGGATGTTCAAAGGGGGAACGGAGTTTTTGATTACCCGTCGCCTTTCGCATTTCACAGGCTTTCCTCTTGAGTAGTTCTGGTGCATAGGTTTCTCGAAGGAATATCTGAAGGAAACGATGACTGATCAGGTCTGACGCACCAAGAATACCGAGACCATAACTTACAAATCCGGCGATTTGAAGCAATCCATCGGCGATACTGACACTCCAAAATACCCAGGGCCAACTAGTGCGTTCGGCTATCCAGCCACCAACCAACGGACCGGTCGAAGGACCAACGAGTGGTGCTAACGAGTATAGACTCATGGCCATGCCGCGTTCCTCAGGTGACCAGAGGTCCCCCACAACACCGCCGCCGAGTGACTGAGGAGCTGCTCCGCCGAAGCCTGCGAGAAACCGAAATACAAGCATTTGTGTGGGAGTGTTCGCGAAGGCACACAGCGTGTTGAAGACTATTTGTGTAACGGATGAGAACAGACGATGATGTAGGCATTAACGACTTACTCAAAAACCATATATTGGAGATCTGCAAGATAATCAGTCTTCCATATAACTCGGACAATGGCCCCCATATCAAAGGCTTGACGAATCATTAGCACTCGTAGTCATCATAATTACATGGCCAGGTGGAACCTACCCCAAGAGCATATGCAAGAATAAAAATCGAGAGAGACATGTTCTCAAGGATCGATCCTGGGACAATCCCGAGATGTCTAGAAATTTCGGGAAGGGCAGGTGAACAGATAGAAGACCCAACCGGGCTACGAATGGCCCACCAATGTTAGAACCCATATGAAGTACATTTTAAAAAACACAAGCCTTATGAACGTGAACAGGCTGACGACGAGCGTCACGATCCAACGACGGTGTTTGGACCAGTTCCGAGGGTTCTGAGGATCGAGAGTACCATCCCAAGTAACAATGTTATCAGAATCTCCACTGTATTGTGAACCTTTGGGTGTCGGTGAAGGAGCATGGATTGTGGGGCTTGTTGAAGAGAAACCTATACTCAAGGTAGAAACATCCGAATTACTAGTGTTTCCATGAGTGGTAGTCTCGTCTGACGAGGGTGATTGGTGTTCTCGTGGTTAGTCACTTCCATAGGCAAGAGAGGTTGCAACCTCTCACCTATAGGAGAATGTTGCTGCAGTTCTTGTAAGGAGGTAGAAACGCGAGACGTCATTTTGGTATGGGAAGTGAGCTCCCAACCGAGCAACTTTAAGGCCAGTAGGTGGACCCAGACTGGTAGTACCGGGCTAGCTTTCGTGATGAAACCGAGACCATGGAAGGTCCAAGCCTTTCACACTCCATCGGATTGGTTTCGGGCTAGGAGATCCTCCAAAGTGATTGGTGCGATTGGTACCTTGCCATACAATGAACTATGTTCACCTGCATGACTGCCAAGCGGTAATGTCAAATCGTGGTATCAGATTCGACATATTGGGGCTGGGATACACACATTCAACGTCTTTCCACTCGTATGAGTGAGGAGATTCCTCGGACGTCCGCCATACAGCCTATTCATTGATACCCAGTCACAGCCTCATTCTGGGAGATAGTCTCCATACATCATCCAAAAAGGGTTCAGTTTGCCACACCATGGTGCGCTTCTTATAGCCAAGATCTTCCGATCCAAGCAAAACCGGTGTAAGGGTAAGAACTGCCCTGTGGATTTACAACGGGAAGGTCCAAGATCTTGACAAGTAAGATCCAGGAAGTTGGGAACAACTGATGTGGTTTGGTTGGTCATGTTGACAAGGCTATTTCTCCCGTTTATGTAACAGCATCATTATAAACCAATCAAAATTTTCAAGTGGGCCAATTGACGTATCTTGTCCTGTCGTTGGTCGATCCCATGTTTTCCACAGCTATCGTGCACTCACGCCTATCGCCACTTTTTGGGCCGTACATTCTAAAGATCTCGGGGTGCAATCCTCTTTCATAACTGTCCATGGGAACACCATAAATGTCACCGACAACACTCCATGAGTGTCATTGAGTGGTGTGATCGACTTCGGTACGTGGACTCTCATGGCTTTGATCTGAGGCTATGTCTCGTGTTGCTCGTGCTTAGAAGTTCGGTAAGGGTAAGAAAATAATGCCAAATCTGGAACTGACATGACCTGCGTCTATACCTCCAGTAATTAGACTTTTAACAGCAATCTGTGGGCACATTATAACCATATTCGTGTAAAGTACAAGACTGTCAGAATTATACCTTCCGGGAAGAATGCAAAGGTATCCAAGGCGCGGACTCGGAATGCCTTGCTCCAATGCTTGGAAACGGAATCTTGTTGTACGCCGCACTCCCATGCGACTCAGAATCCAGATATTCATGCGATAGAGAAGGCCGTATTGTCGGCACTCTCATCACCGTGTCAGTTTGTCTTGGCAAAGGGCTATTTACAAGTTCTTAGCCTGCAAAAAGATAGGCTGCTCCAGTCACCTGTGGCCCGGGTCTTATGCCGAATCGGAACCAAATCCACGACGTTGGGATAGGGCATATGTTATGACCTCGTGCTAACTCATTTCTGCTATCTAGTCACACGGAAGGTCTACCAATTGTGCTGCGTCTGTCTTCTGTAGGAACCGTTTCGACACAGCTGATTCGTTGGTGCAACAGCTCCGCATTCTCTGTGATCCAAGATACAATCTGAATGACGCCGACTCTCTTGGCATAGTTCTTGCGTGTTCTTGCGTGTTTGGTTTATTGCCATACACTCTCCAACCTGTCCATCGATAACATGTTTTCTGTGAGAAAGGAGAAAAGTCCGTTGGTTGGGAAGGCTTAAGCACGAGTACTTAAGGGTGACATTCAGTCGCCTTGAACCTCCATCCTTTATCCGCGAATCTTCTATCTCACGTTATCCATAGCCTATCGCAACCATGCCTATGCTGTAAGTTTGCACAACCACTCTAGGGACTTTAGTTACTGACGGTGGCATGATAGACCCAATCCATCCTCCAAGTATTTACCATATCCAGATGTTCCGTTTCCCTCCGGTTATGTCAGACGTTGGCCGACTCGAAGGACAACCACCTCCCCGAGATGGCTGTCCACGGATCTGCGCGATGGAAACCAAGCTCTCGTCAATCCCATGAGTAACGCCACCAAGCTCGAACTTTTTAGGTATTAACTACACCTGCATGATCTTAACGTCCGATACTGAGGAAATTGTTAGAGAACTCGTTAAAATTGGTTTCAAAGAAATCGAGGTTGCCTATCCTTCTGCATCCGAGCTGGAATTTCAGTTTGTCCGATCGATCATCCAAAATGGTGAAGTTCCCGATGATGTCTCTTTACAAGTATGTGACGTGCTTCCATTTCCCACACTCGCACGTCTAAGGCCCTTTTCACTCCCCAGATTATTACCCCCGCTCGTGCAGACTTGATATCCAAGTCCATCGAGTCCCTGTCGGGGTGCCGTCATGCTATCATACATCTGTATAATGCCATTTCGCCCGTCTTCCGTGAAGTTGTATTTCGTAATACCAAGGAGCAAACGATCGAACTAACTCTAAATGCTGTCCGCCTCGTGAAGAAATTGACTGAAGAAGAAACAGCACGCTCGGGTGAGTAATTTATTCTAAAATAAGTCACAACTCTTACACCATATTAGGGACTCGTTTCACGTTGAACTACTGCCTAGAAACTTTCTCACAGACCGAGCCTGACTTCGCTGTTGAACTCGCGAATCGTGTCTTGGAAGCGTGGGGCAAGGCCACCCCTGACGATAAGATCATGTTCAACTTGGCCGCAACGGTAGAATGTGCGCCAAGCAACCACTACGCTGATATGGTAAAACCTTTTTTCCCTCAAGGTATCCGTCATGTCGCTGATACAATTCCAGGTTGAATACTTCAACAACAACATCCATCAAAGGGACAGCGTGGTCTTAAGTCTTCATCCTCATAATGATAGAGGTTCGCATTTTTTAAAACTATGCTCAATATATAGATAGTCTGACCTAAAATATAGGTACCGCAGTTGGGGCGTCTGAGCTTGGTCTTCTCGCGGGTGGCGATCGAATCGAAGGTTGTCTTCTGGGTAACGGGGAACGTACTGGAAACGTCGACCTTATCACTTTGGCCCTCAACCTGTACTCGCAGGGCATATCTCCAGGTCTTAATTTTTCCAAACTACCCGAGACCGTCGCCCTCGTCTGTCGTTGCAACGAGATGCAAATTCCCGTCCGTTATCCTTATGCTGGCCATCTAGTCTTCTCGGCCTTTGCTGGCACTCATCAGGATGCCATCAAAAAAGGTCTTGATACTCAGGAGAAGCGTTGGTCTGAGGCCGAACGTAATGGGAGCGGTGCGAAGCACTGGGCTATGCCTTATATCCCATTGGACCCGAAGGACCTCGGGTATGGGTACGAAAACCTGATTAGAGTGAGCAGCCAAAGCGGCAAGGCCGGCACCGCGTATGTGATCAAACAGACGATGCAACTAGACCTTCCGCGTCGCATGCAGGTATCGTTCTACAAAGTTATCCAGGACGAGAGTGAGACTACCGGGAAGGAAATGACTGCGGCACTCATCACATCCTCGTTCAAGCGGGTCTACTGCTTGGATCCTCAGCCCGTTGGTCGACTCTTCCTACGCTCTTATCGTCTTTTCCCACTCTCTCCAACTTCTCGCGAGCCCAGTTCTCCTATGTCCGACTATTCCGATGATATCCACACCCTGGTACCATCAGATGAGAACCAAAGCACCATGCGCTTTGAGGGAGAGATCACTGCCGACGGGCACTCGCGCACCATCCGTGGGGATGGCCACGGCCCAGTCCTAGCACTCCTCGAAGCACTTCGCTCAGACCTGGCTTTCGAACTTGAGATCGGAGAGTCGGCGTCTCAAGTCATTGACGAGGACATCCCTACACACACCAAATCCGTCACATTCATCGAAATGTATGAACCAGGGACCTCACCCTCCAACTCGGGTGTTGGTAGCATCTGGGGTGTCGGTATTTCATCCGATGTGACGACTGCCAAGTGTCGTGCAATCATCAGTGCAGCTAACTCTCTGGCGGGTGACAGAACCTTCCCTCGTCCGAGGAGGGTTTTTACTCCTCGACCGAAAATCATGAAGTATGACTCTGACAACTGGCTTCACGAGGTCGTATTGCGTGCTGGTAGCGTTCCCGCTGAACAAGAGATCGGGACCTTCAGAGTGGAGACACCCACCCAGAATTGAAAGCATAAATGCCGTGTGCCTTAAATAATTGGACTTTTTCTCCTAGAAAATAATTGTATAGTACAAGTTGTCGATTACAGCTCGAAGATTACCTGGCCCTGTGTACAACCTGTGTATGTATTTTATTTATTATACCCAACGAATAAGCCATTTGTTTCTTGTTTGAAAGAGATGAAGTCATTATTCAGTGAGATGACGAGGATGCTGAGCTCCAACGGTACTAGTGTGGGGTATGTACAACCTTATCACTGGTCCACTGTTACATGACTGTGGCGCTCACTTTACTTGTGGAGTGGCAAGTGACCGCCAAATTTGGTGGGGAACCGTGACGATGATCGACCTTCCCTTGGCGGTCCTGAACTTCTAAAGACTTCGAAAGACTTCTAATGAGCTTACGAGAAATCGTCAGATCTGTCCATCGGTACAATGTCACAGATCGATATCTCGGCCGACATTTTGAAGCTATTCAGTTCAACATGCGTCATCTATGTAATGCAACTATCGAAGTTTTTCCGACATTTTAGAGCTTCTATAGTGATGCGAGCTGTGGAGCTTTTTGCATTTATGAGCCGTTATTGCATACAGGTTGTGAAAATAAGTTCTGTCCAGTAGTATGGTAGTAATGGTCATCTAGGGGCCTCTAAAGAACCTGACGCGTTGTATAGTAAGTAGATAGATCAACATAGGGGTACGATCTCATCGCGAATCATGATGTTCCCAATTGATTTCTGAGTTCTGTCGACTTGACATTTGTGCACCCGTCGCAAGCTTAACCCTGTCACGCCAACCTGCCCACACGCTAAGCAGGATCGAAAGGAAACACGCCCCCATTGTTAAGTAGATTGCATTCACATAGCACTTCCGTCCCAACATGCATTGACTTGCCACTGATGGTGAAAAGGAACCGCTTTGAGCCGCTTCGTGTGCGTCTAGATTGCGTCCGAAGACAAAAGAGAAGAGGTTGCCGGCAATAATGGGAGAGGCAGACAGGTAGCCCCAGTTCTCCGAGAAGTGGGCTGTGGAGTAGACCGTTAAACAAAGGTGTGGGAGGGACGAGGATATAAGACGCTTACGCATGCCAAACCACTCCAAGCAGACGTTAGGGAAGAGCGAAAAGACACTCCCATGTGCGAGGCCGAGCATTGCACTTGCCATCCACAGGTGGCGAATGTTATCAACGTAGCCGGCCATCACCTGTGAAATGAAAAACAGCGTTGACACAACTGCAAGCGAGTAGGACCTTGGAAGGCCAAAGCGGCTTTTGCAGTAGTCTGTGAGAAGACCTGGAAACTTTAAGTCAACTTTCTGGCGTGACTGGCTACCTTACATGTACAGACCTATAAATATACGCCCGGAGAAGTTCAATAGGCTTATAGAGGAGACTTGATCAGCTTGCCAGCGGGCTGCTTCTATCGGGTTATAATCTTTCGTTGAAACGGCATACAAAGCTTGCGACATCGAGCCAACGTTGTTGATGTCTATGTAGCGGTAAGAATACTGACGGCTAACAAGCCGGGAACCAATACGTACATGTTAGGCCAGTCCCACTTACTAAAAGTAGGGGGTGAGTGGCGCCCACTTGTTGGTACAATTCAATGACGTACGCATAGACAATATCGAGAACAGTAACCAAAAGTCACTGCTCTTCCATAGTTTGATGCCATACACGTTGGGAAGGAGGCCCTTGTTGAGAGCAGCGCGTCTTGACAGCTGAACGGGTGCACTGGTTTGCTCGGTGAGTTCCTGAGATCGATGATCCAGCAGACCAACTCACTTTGCTACAGCGTCACTTGATGACAGTAACGCACTAACTTCGCCTTCATTAGCATCTAAATCCAAACCCTCATCTTCGGAATCTCTTCTAGCTTGCTCTACGCTGCTCAGTGGTTCGGTCGAAGGTAAAGGAATCGGTCGGATAAGGAAAAATCCAAAAATCATAGGTATTGACGTCCCTAATGCCAACAGGCGCAAGAACGATGACGTATTCCCAGCAAATTCTATACGCGAGATGGTCGAAAATAGAAACGCGGAGAGCCCGAACCCCGAGAGAACGATGCCTGTAGTCGTCGCACGCTGATGGGAGATAAGATGTCAAATTCAAATTGCTTGAAGAAGGGGCAGGTCTCACAGCCTTGTCTGGGAAGGTCTTCGCCGTCGAGTTTACGGCACTGGTCAGGCCGCCGTTCCCACCTGCACCCGTCATGAAGCTGCAGAGCACAAGAGTGCAGAGCGTGAGAGTTGTTATTGTTGTCGAAGAGCTGGGTACGCCTGTGTCGTATATATATCTCATGCCAGAATAGCCCGTCAGAAGTAATAGAAAGGCAGAAGCGAGTAAGATGCGCGGGCCGCGGAGGTCTACGATTCGACCCCATCCTGGTCCACTGCTATACACGCCGACTATTTTATGCACCATCAGTCCTACCAAACCATCACCAGTGCTCATATTACGCACCGTTTCCAGCCAATCCAATGATGTTCAATTGTGTGTGTGTGATTTGAAGTCGCGAACCCAATTGTGGAGCATAAGCTTCGACACGATGTGTTACAACACCGCTTTACATCGTGTACATGCAAATCCCTACTCACCAGAGTATACCTATAAAGAGAAAAGTCGTCAAAACTTGGAGATGGGTATCACAAAACAAGCAATACCCACATAGTTTGTCCCTGAACTCAACGTGACCAACAATGAGGCAAGAAGAGTTGTAAACCGTGGAATACTGATCAAACCAGGGATTTGGGCTGGTTTGGAAGCCATTTTGGTGAGGGGGACGATCAATGAACTTGAATGAGATGGTAGTTATTAGCCAACCTGCATTTCCAAGTGTCGTGGAGGGAACCGAAGGAATTACTCGGACTCGGTTACCGAAACTATGTTGTCCATCATCCCTAGATCCAAACAGGAATTAAATATCTTCTCGCCATCTTCTTGAGTTCCTGACTCTCCCATGCAAAGAATGCGCAGAACATGATTCGGTCGAATGCAGTTAGTTGTAACATAAATAGGTGCGTGAAACTCCTATATCATATAATAACTTCAAGTATACGCATTTGAATAAGTTCGTTCCGACACAGTTGTAGTCCGGCCTCGATTCTTGAATTTAATACCCCTTAAGGTTGTTTCAGGTTATTTCCAGCCGTTTACTGTATTAGAGTGTTGTAGGAGATCTGGGCGTAGTCTATGTACGTACGACATATTTTTGTCGCTTGATTATAGTTTCCAGCCCTGCCGATCTCCCTCTGTTGCGGGGGACAGATTATGTAACCCGTTAGTGAATGAATTCGACCATGACATGCCACTAATTGTGGCTTGCTTTCAACCACTATAACCTCCTTGCAAAAGCATCTCAAGGGGGCTGATACTGTGTTGGAGGTAGAGAGGAGAGTTTGGGAAGTTGAATAGGGACACCAAACTTGGGAATCCGTTGAGTTGGATGATACTTGCCGTCATGGGTTCTCACTCTTGTCGCATTTACAGATCTTCGGAGAGTTTCTCTCGTCTAGAGCCCATTTGACAGGCACGCCGTGCCTGTGGGAGATCCATGGATCAGAAAACGTCTGAAAATATCGACACGGAACGTCCACCAGCTGTCCAGAGTCTACGATCCAAGTTTGAGCAGTTGAGTGTGGAAAGATCCCCTAGATCACATCACCGACAGATCAGTGGCGGACAAGGGGACTTTCTCATTCCAGGCGCGTCTCAAAGCCCTAGGTCTCGAACTCTGTCGAACGGTCGACCACGAACTCCATCAAATAATATTACTTCAGATACCCCTACCCTTCACCCTTCGTCCTCATCTTCTGACCTTAAGAGTGGGACAAAGCGACCGCCTCCCCCACCTCCGCCTTCTCGGGGTCCCAAGGTGCTTGGTGGGTCGCCTACACCGGCAGCATTACCTTCACCGCTACTTCGTCCAGTACCCGTTCCACCAGGGGCCAACGGAAGCTCACGCGTCAACTCGCCGATCCCCAACGCGGCAATCCGATCGCCAGCATCACAGGAGTCCCTCCAACAAAGTGTATCGTCATTGAGGCAGAAATTGTGAGCTTAGATCTCTAGTTTGATTAAGTATGGCTGATTTTTCACAAGCAGTGGCAATGCCTCACCATATCCAAATATCGTCGATACGCCCGTGGCAAGTACAAGCTCCAAACCTCCAGTTCCTCCTCGGTCAACAAAGGCATCAGAATCTTCGTTGCTCAAACCTCGTTATACACAAAGCCCAGAAGAATTATCCGACTCTTCCGCTACTGCATCTAGTTTACGCACTGTCAGCCCCTTTTCTGAAGATGAAATTTCAGAAGTTACTCCATCCGCTCCGCCTACCCACCCATTTAGGAGACAGCAAGTTCACCATCACCACCGAACTCATTCTAGCGAATCTAGCATGACTACAAGTGAAAGTGATATGAGCACAGCTTCGATACCCCAGTCAAAGTCCACCCTTCCCCCGCCTCCGCCATCCCGCTTCCGAACAACCGCCTTACCTGCAAAATTGGATCCCCCAATGCCAATGACAATATCTCCATCGAGTTCGGGATCCTCTATAGCTCCTCCTCCGCTGCCCTTCCGGCGTGCCACCATTGCACAGGCCGAAGAAATCAGCACCCACACACCGCCTCGCCTTCCCACTCGCCCGCAAGTTGCTATACCAGCTCACATGACCACTCTACCTGATTCACCCTTGCCCTCACCTACCTCGGCGACCGATCGCAAACCATTGGGGTCAGGACGCCTGCCACCACCGCCAACGCGCACCATTGCCCTTGGTGACAAACTGCCCCCTCCTCGGCGGCCCCCATCGCCATGGTCAGATGATGACTCTGGTGAGGAGGAAGAGGTTGTGGACGCCATGCCCGACCGTTCTCGAACCTCCCGTCGACCACCCGTGCTGTCGTTCCGTGACGGCCACTCCGAACCCAACATTCATGTACACGCATTTACCGGAGCCGTGTCTATTGCAGGAACGACGGCTGTAGTGGCCCATCATCAGCATCTGAAGATCTATGACCTCGCGAAGTCGGATATACCGCTCTTCTCACTGGAAATGAAGGATCTCACGACGAAGGATTACAAGATCACGAGTATGGAATTCCGGCCTTCTGCAAAGAAGGCAGATAGGGGGTTCGTCTTGTGGTTAGGCACGAAGGAGGGTCATCTGTTCGAACTGGACGCACGCACGGGAACGCTGGTTGCCTCGAAGCATTCAGCACACCTGCACGCTGTAACACATATATTCCGACATGGCCGTAGTATGATCACGCTCGATGATTCTGGGAAAGGGCTCATATTCGCACCGGATAATATCAGCGGAGAGGACATCTCTCTGGTATATACCCAACCGCGGGTCGTGCGGATCGCGGAGAAGCAGGACTTTGTGAAGATCCTTGCTGGCAAGCTGTGGACCGCGACACGCAGTGACCAGCAGATCGTTACGGGTATGCAGAAAATGCCCGTGATACGCGTGTATGACATATTTACGCCAGCAAACACGCTGAAAACGCTCCTACCGACGGAGGCAGTGGGCGTAGTGACTTCGGCAGCGATCGTGTCATCTCAGCCAGGCACCGTCTATGTAGGACATGAGGCAGGGTCGGTTTCGGTGTGGACGCTAGAGACGGACGACGGATACCCAAAATGTGTGGAGGTAATGAAGGTCGGGTCGTCAGATGTGATGAGTATAGAGGGCGTAAACGATAGGCTTTGGACGGGCGCGAGGAGCGGAATAATTTCGGTTTTTGATGTGTCTCAGAAGCCGTGGGCTGTGACAAACTCTTGGTCGGCGCATCCGAATCTCCCGGTGCTGAAAATGGCAGTGGATCACTACGGAATTGATAAGATTGGACGACTTTGTGTAGTGACTATTGGTAGGGACGAGCAGCTTAAACTTTGGGATGGATTACTTGGGCTGGATTGGGTTGGTGAGTCATAGTGAATGTCTACTCATATTGCTCTCTTTTGACTGTATCTCCTAGACGAGGAATTGTTGAAGCAAGAGCACACGTTCAGCAGGACTCGCGATTTAAAAGTACTCCTCGTTTCGTGGAACTGTGATGCTGCACGGCCAGATTCGCTTACTGGAGGTCCTGCCAACGTCAACTTCCTCACGGATGTTCTACAAAGCGTCGATTCACCTGATATCATCTCTTTTGGATTCCAAGAAGTGATCGACCTGGAGAGCCGTAAGATGGTTGCCAGAAATGTTTTCCTTGGGCATAACCTAGGATCCACCCCAGGACCATCGAAGAAGGTTGCCAGTGACGGTGGATTGTCTGAAAGGGTCACGGGGGCTTATAGGCGATGGTACGACCGATTAACAATGGTCGTACGGCAGACCATGCCACCTGATGATCCTTACGTCGTTGTTCATACTGAGAGCTTAATCGGGCTTTTCACTTGCATATTTGTGAAGAATTCAGAACGGGCTCGTCTCAAAGAAGACTCCATTACAACCATTAAGAGAGGAATGGGTGGGAGATATGGCAACAAGGTGAGTTGGGGAAACACTTTGCTATTGGCTTCACTATCTAATAATTTTTAGGGTGGAATCATCTCGAGATTTGTGATTGATGATTCGTCAATATGTCTTGTTAATTGTCATCTTGCTGCGGGCCAGAACTCTGTCCGCCAACGGAATGCAGATGTTACCGCCATTTTGGAAGAACATGATTTGTTCCCAGAGACCCACCTGCCGTTTGCCTACGTTGGTGGAGGGGATGGAACGATGCTTTTGGACCATGAACTCGTCTTTGTACGTTTTCTTTGCCCCCTGTTCTGGCTAATATTAACGTTCGCCTCAGGTGAATGGGGATATGAACTACCGTATCGACCACAGGCGCGAAGCCATCGTGACCGCCATTCGTTCCAATGATTTCAGCAGCCTATTTCCTCATGATCAACTTCTTCGCGAAATCAAATTCAACCGCGCCTGTCGTTTCCGTGGGTTCTCAGAAGGACCTCTCACGTTCGCACCTACCTACAAGTACGACCCCCGCACGGACCAATACGACTCCTCCGACAAACGTCGTTCTCCAGCATGGTGTGACCGTGTACTATGGCGCTCGCGTGTCCCGAGTCGCGTCACCCAGTTGCATTACCAGCGCTACGAAATGAATGTTTCGGACCATCGGCCGATATCTTCAGCGTTCACTGCGACCATCAAGAGTATCAAACACGAGGTAAGGCACCAGGTGAAGACCGCAGTACAGGCAGGGTGGGTGGAGGAGCAGAACCGCTTGCTCGGAGTAGCAAAGCAGTTCTATGTTCGGCAAGCATTAGTATGACCATGATACCTTCTAGTTTACTTTCTTCACAGTTCAGCATTTGTAGACCACTAGCATCGGACTTTCTTTCATGCATGTTTTACCACCCAGGTACCACGGTTACCTACACATAAAGTACATTATTCCCCTACACATAGCTACTACACCAGAGTTACCAGCCTAATGAAGAAACAGAGGAATTTGAATTTTAGGATGTGAATTGGAACCAAAGTCATCGGCCTTGGCATATAACCGACGCAAACATAGTACTCTTCGCTTAAGTTATCGACAAGTTATCGATCATCAATATCGATCTTGCTCTCGTTTGAACCTACATATGAACGCTGCTCGTGAGCTCGGGGTCCTGAAGGGTGGTGCAACCTCGATTCTTACACACTATCGAACTAACTGAGTGGGTGTTTATCTCTTACTCATCACGATTAGACGCAATCAAGGAGTTCGGCACTGTGAATGCGGATGGGAATACAAGCATATCATATGGTATACTTTTTGAGAAGACTGCTAACACATGTATGTATGTGGATATCCACCAAATGGCTTAACAATTTCATTTTCTGGATAGTGGAGGCCCTAAACGGTACACTTAGAGCAGCAAAGCGACAGAAGAAAGTGCGTTCTCTTCGACAAGGTGTGTATCATTCTGGAACTACTAATAATTCACATACAGGTAGCTTTCGACGCCGAACTATTAATGATGCCGAAAGATAAAGACGTACAGGTCGTGTTGCTGGACAAATAATCTTCAGACATGTAGCTTTTCGGTCTGATGCGTATGCACGCGGACTTATGACAGCCAGTTCAACGTTGGAATTCAGGATTCCATCAGCGTACTCGAGTACACCACTTGTGCAAATTCGTAATCTTGCGATCGTCGACTCCAGCCCTTCAAATCGTTTTTTGAAACTCAATGAAGAACGTGAAAATAGCCGACTTGTTATATTCAAGCCCGTCAAATGCAATTATTATTGGCCTAATTTCACTGTTTTGTTGCACATTTTATTGCACATTTGTCGATGTGTTCTTTGGCAAGTGTAGGCTCGCGGTTGGCAGCGGTTGGCTCATGGCAAGCAAGGTTGGCTTCTCGGCAATTTGATAGAAGCCCGCAATGGAAACTAAATTGAGTTCGTGTCTGTTCGTGTCTGGCTCCGCTCTGCCATAAACTTTTGTTATGCCAACCTAAACCGACTTTAACAATCTTACCCTCTCATACATCGTCATGGAAGATGAGTATGGGCCAAATGAAAGCATCCCTCAACGCAGTGGCTTGATTACGACCTCCGTATGTGCCTGAGTGTGTTACGTGTCAAAAATAGTGGTTGAAGTTTTATTTGGCTTAGGGCACGTCTTGGGAAGCACTCGGACAAGCTAACGAGCCTTGTGTTGTACATTGGTCTATTCGACTTGGAGGATTTGAGGAAATTCGATCACCATCAGATCATCATCTCCTTGAGGAGTTCTATGAGCATGATGGTGATCCAATCGAACCTAGGAACACCGCTGTTCAAGGACCTATACTACAGAAACGTGACGCCAGCCCTTGGTAAGTCTCTTAAACAAAGCTAAGACTTAGTGAGGGAGCAAATACACTGTCATTCTAGTCTGAAAACTGAAGAAGAAGAGCCGATAGTGTTCTCAACAACAGCATGGTGCCCGAAGAAGAAATCCAGCCAAGAAAGTGTACGTTCACACCCGGACGTACTATTTTTGCTAGCATACTCTAACTTCTTGACAGCCGCCACCATGGAATGGTTCGCTGTTTGATTTAGATTCCACGATATTCGACGCTCCCGAGGTTGCCAGTGATGTCGATCGGGCCTCTGTTCTGGAAGCTGCTATATCTTCCGAACCCACACCTCCGCCGCTTCCCGGGGATCCAACAAGCGATTATCAACCAGCCGAGCCTATATGTCGACAATATACTCCTCCACTCACCGACCCAATAAATGACCTTCCTCCGTCAAACAGTCTTACACAACTTGATCCCATTCCCTCCCAATCTGCAGGTCAAGCAATGATTGATCCATCTATTCTTGACGTACCATCTTATTGCCCAACCACCCCGAGGAAGCGCAGACGAGTTTATATGGACGCTGTTGAGATAGTGATGCCACGGTTCAAGTTAGCCGGTTATCGAAGGCTTAGGATTCCGTCGTACACAGTGCCCTCCACTTCTATTCTCGCCGAGACAGCTCCCCAGATGCTATTGGAACAAAAAAGTACCATCCTTTTGGAATCTGCCAGTAATTCGCAAAGCAGCTTCTCATCGGCCCGCACTAGTACATTGCAATTGGATGCCAGCCCGAAGGAAAAGCGCAGGGTGTATTTGGATGCGGTTGAAATCACCATTCCAGAATGGCTGAACCGACAACGTAGAGGATGTATCAAGAAGGAGATCAAAGAAAACCTAGGTGCAGGATTTTTGAACGTATGACTTCACCGTCTTACTGGTCGATTTACCACTAACCACTAACCACAGCCGAAATGGAATATCAAACGTCACGAAAAAGATATCCAGGCAGGTTTAGGATCTGTTTTACGACGCGTGGAGGCTCTAAACATTACCCCTCTTCCAATTGACCGGGACGAAGCTCTTTTGGACCATACTGTCTCTCGAATATCCGTCTTCAACGTCTATGGTCTATGTAGACAGCAGGTATCTTTGACAACCTCCAGCAAGAAGCGGCAGTATCGTGACTATGGCGACTTCATGTTTCTTAACAATGAACTGAATCCCTTCGGTCCACAACGACCAGGCTATCCAGGTCTATTATACCGAAGCTGCGAAAGTGAAGCGCCTCGTCAACAACGCCTGTTTATCACCATTAAACGCAACGTATGGCTGTACATAGGGCAGTACGAACTTATTCCCACAGAACCTCTTACTCTTCAGGAATGGAATGCAAGTTCACCCGTGGTCAGTCTTTGGAACATATGACCTCGTTGCAAGAATCCCTAACTCATACTCGTATAACAGGCAAAGTCAACTTGGTCTACAAAAGTTGCTAAATCGGAAACTTATAAAGACGCTTTGATCAGGATTTCCCTTCGACAAAAGCTCGGCCGCGAACCTACACCTATAGAGGTAGAGAAGGCCTCTCATCGCAAACTCAAAGTTACAGCAAGAGATGTGGAAGGTGCCTTTAACCGTGGCGAAGAGGTGAGTATCGATGCAATGACAGCGGTTTGTGAGACGCATTCTGAGCCGCTGATGATCACCTTTGGCACAGGCGCTCCGTGTATGGGCGCTAAAATGTGTGGCTTACGATGATAATTTCCAGCGAGATATGATTAGCAAGCTTTCTCCCAAAACTTCAGTTAGTAGCTCACTCGAGGAAGGAGGGAAAATCGACGAGGCACTTCGTCTGCACCCTAAAGCGAATCACCACAATAAGGCAACAGCGGGCCCACCAAAGCACGATAAGGCGAAACCAGGATATGTGGCGATCTCTGAGCCGGATCATGGTCAGCGCAGCAGCCCCAGTACACATCAGGCTCGAAGTGGAATAACCGACGCTGCGTTGTCTGTGCGCAAGACTTCTCGTGTACGGCAGCCGCCCAAGCGATTCCTAAACGACTAACTCCATCAGTCCTATCCAACACATACCATAATGAGCGTTCTGTGCTACGAAAAGTCAATTCTGTAAAGTGCTCTGTAGACTGTAGCATTTATTACCCTCAGTGCTCACTTGTCATTACCCTATAAAGGCTAGAGCCGCATATTGAGGTGGATGTATATTCAAAACAGTGAATTAACCAAATGCAAGGTCAGCGACTGACTCAGGTTCTCTGGATTTCGGACCACCTGGCCTATGTGTGAACGATGAAACGCGTTATATCACGTGACCGTTCCTTTTCTGCCAAGTTTTTTGAGTTTCATTGAGACTCTACCAGACTCTACCACTGGCGCCAAGCCCCACAGCCACCCACAGCGCCAAAAACGATATCCATACAACTATCATTGAATCTACTGCAATCCGCACCGCTTTAAACTTTGGACGATTGATGCCATCGGCCACAGCGTTTGCACGCGACAGTACACAATGACTCTGAATGTATTGACCCTCGGTTTGGCAGGGCACTTGTCTGGGCTTGGCCAGGGCCGCTAAGGGCACCCTTGCCTTCCACAAAATTTCCGAACCGTCATGGAACCCTCCAATGAATCGTTCCTACTGACACCGTTACGCCGAGTACGGTGTTGATTGTCCGACGCAGCCTCAGAGAACTTGAGGTCAGTGATAGGCTGATCGTAATTTACTTGAGGTAGTTGTGAGTCTTTGATTCTTTTGCTCATGTTGCTATGTATTACATGTATTTAAGTATCACTCCTTTTCTTGATCCATTCGATCCTGGAACAGTCTGAGTTCCATTCTAACTTGTACATGCCTAGGGTTTAGATCAATTACTGCCTGCGACCTCCTGTTCCCTAACCATGTCCTACAGTGGCAGGCTAGCTGCCTTCTACCATGACCGCCTTATCTTTCGGCCTGAACACTATATCGTATGTACTAGTCATGTCTTGCTACATCTCAAGCTGATGGCGGTGTTACGGAGGACCTTAACCTCTTACACTATAGTAGAGCTGTGATTCACACGGGCCATCTTTTCTCTCAACCTACAACTGATACAGAAGTGCTCGTTATTCTTTTCGACCACTATGGTATGTTACGAGCTGTCTTGGCGTGATTACGACGCCTCACAAAACCTCCGAACAGTGATCATGACAACACCCAAGACTTATCTTGTGGTCGAGAAGGTGAATACCATGTCCTACTAATATGTATATGACAAGTCACAAAACTGACCGATTTTATTAGCCTGTCAATCTCGACCTACTCACACTTCGCCCTTCGGACATCCTACAACCGCCACAGAACCACAGATTGTCCCCTCACAGCATAAGAGTATGTGGAGAATCTGATGCGGAAGACTCGGAAGTGGTGTTCTTCCCGATTAGCTTCGATTTTCCTGCAGGGGATAGTGGTTCATTCACGCTTTATACTCAATCCGCTCAAGAGCACCAAAGATGGATTCGAAAATTCCAGGACGCCCTTTCGTTACGTCCTATAGCTCGAGTAGAAAATGAGGTCATCAAACTTTCCACACTCGACTTTAGGACATTCTCGTTCTTGACGAAAGGGGATGGGTTATCACTTACGCGTGTATTCAATAAAGATACCTACACAGGCAGAGTCACTTGTGCCACTTGTTTTAGTAAGTGGTATTGTGTTGGAATTCACCCTTTACTACAAGTTAAACGTGGATATTCAGCTGTTGGCCGCACCTCTTTTGTCGCGATCGGCTGCTCCAAGGGCGTGTGGCTCGGCTCTGGTCCCGATCCTACTTGTAAGTTTCTTTGCTACTCGGCAGTGTGCTTCAGGATTCTCACCACACAACATAGCCTTCCGTCAAAACCTGAGCCTACAAAAAGTAACTCAGATCTCTATGCTGGAGAATCTCAGTGTTCTCGTCGTTTTAGCAGATCAGGTATATAGCGGGAACTCATGGCTACTCGTAAACTCAGGCTTATGTATCTCTCCACAGACACTTTTCGCCTACTATATGGTAGACCTAAAACCTTTTGAAGCACAACCCCACTGGGTTTTACGCAAGCTCACCTCTATTACCAGAGTAAAGAGCTTCGACGTCAGCAATGAAGGTGAACGTACTTTGGTCGTATATATGAAATCGCACTGGGTATGTGTAACTTCAAACTGTACTTTGCTTTTTTGGGATTGATCGCAACTCTGAAAGTTATTCGGGGTCGTGGGCATACTAGAACCCACGGCTGATATGGTCGAAGAATGCATGAAGACTGTACAGTTCTTCAATAGGCCCAAGTGGTACAAGAAACACAAGAGGTTCCTTGTATCCTGGAAAGCCCTCGACGCTGTCCTTCTTGGGTGGCGAACTGGAATTCTTTCCACTGGGGTTTTTCCAAAGAAAGGAAAGATGGAGGTCATGTATCAATCAGGGTGTGCAGCTATTACTTGACATGGTCGTGGGATATAACTTTGACGCTGAGCTACACCCTACAGGTCAAGAAGAGTTAATATTCCACACCTCGACCCATCGTCTACAGACATAGTGAAGCGATTCAAATCACGTCGACCCTTAGCCATCTTCAACACGACAGAGGATGAATTCATAATATGTTACGACAGTACGTCTATCGATAATTCGTGGTCTATGCCTGTCACTCACCCCTACCTATGTAAAATTTCAGAATTTGGCCTCTACATCGACAAGAATGGGGTACCAATCAACGGGACATCTCAAATTGTTGAGTGGGTAGGCACTGCTCAACGCATTGCCTTCCGCCGGCCTCATCTTTTTATCTTTGCATCCTCCTTCATCGAAACTCGCAACATAAACACGGGGAATCTGTTACAGATCATCCCTGCCACAGACGTACGATGTATCACCCATCACCAGGGACCAGAGATAGGCCGAGAGAACCCAAGCAGAATCTACGCTACTCTTGAGGTTGAGGTGTCTGGGACAGTTGCGACGCGCGATACTGGCCGTAGAAGTAGTCCTGGCCGAATTGTCACCCAAGAAATTGTTGAACTCGTCCCTGTCGAGCTCTCACCTCCCCCCCAGATACCAACCTCTACTATTACCAAACCAACAAACACTTGACGACCAGCTTTACGAGTATGCTCCCAACCTCTCATTTTAGGTTGAAACATACAACTGCTATTATGGGTTCGAAAAATTATAATATAGCAAGGACTGTAAATGTATACTTAAATGTGTGGCGCTGATTGGGTTACTCGCAACCTTTCAATCTCGTTGGACAATGGACTTTCCTCTGGTTGCTGTGTTGTAAACTATTTACGAATGCCCCGTTAACGGTTATGTAGTTTCTGGTGTTGAATGTTATATATTACTTCGACATGCTCGCCAAAGAGACAACGGATGAAGTTCTCCCTGACCACAAGAAATACATATTCTAGTGGTATACCGGACTTGGAGAAAATCGTTGCAACATTGTATGGTCCGGTGAACTTTGGATACCTCCCTGCTACAGTCAGGAGAATCTGAGCAACGAACTGCATGGATCGGGCAACCTGAAGACATATCACAGCGCAATCTCGTAGACGTTTGAAGTATTATTCGTCGACTTTCGAGGAACGTTTGACATTGTTTCTGTGGCATCGGCGTCATTCTCCTCGGCCTGTGGAGTCAATGCAAGGGCGGCCAAATGCATGCGGAAACTCTGACAATTGAGTACGGAACCGTCTTCGATCCCTATCAGTGGTCGCCCATTAAGCGACATGAGAAGGACGTTGGCGTATCTAGTAGAACTTTATCATATGAATCAACCTCTCCTAGAATGATCGTTCAACTCACAATCGGCTTATTACAAATCGCCTATGGGGGTAAAGCAAGTAAAACCGAGTGCTAGGCCACAGATAGAAGAGACATACGTAGCAAAGTGTAATGAGCTGTGTGGAAATAAAAAGAAGAAAAGGAGCTGTGCGAGCGATGTGATAGCGGTAATAGTTCCCGACTCCACACAATATATGGCGGCGGAATGAATTATGTTCATTGGTAGAGAACGTCGTTGCCGAAGCTACGACCAAGTAACCATCAGTTGGGACAATGATACAGTGGATCAAGAGCTCACCAAGTAAAGCATGTTCAAAGCAATTATTATGTCGCAAATTAATCCACTGACAAAAAATAACTAAATAATGCTAGGGGTGAGCATTATTCGGCGATTACAAGCCCTGCTTACAGTATAGGTGTGAGCGAGTGCACCAATGAAAGTTGAGAATGTACGATGTGCTAAAGTGTACTGGAAAATCGGTCCGTCAGTATCATGGTATCTCTTTTGTAACCATGAATTTTACCTGAATGAGAATAAAAACCGCCGTCCCAAATTCAATAAACATATTCTGCAAAGTGGCGTTAACGAGGTTTCGCCGTTTTTTTTTTCGACGAGAATATGCACCAAGATAACCAAGACTAAAGAGACGCGTGTCGTGAGTGTTTTCATGGAGTCGTAGATTATCCTTTGATATTCATTAGAAAGTAGAACAGAAGGTAGGCAGAAGACCATACCAGGTGAAGTAAGAACGAGCTATCTGAGAAACTGGCAAGGGGAGCGAGAAAGTGAATCCAAGCGGCTTAAAATATGACAGAGCGTATGTCATCATACCTACTGAACATATGAACGGCATAGCCGTAGTCATCCAGGGTATCCGCACGGTGATCATTGGTCTGCCCCACTCTGACACCAGATATATCCACACCCCGCCTGTGACAAAGGCGGTCTGAAGTATTTCCAGTGCGAAGACGGAGTATACTATAATAAAGCGTTACCGGTTTAGTGATGTTTCCTGAGCGCATTGTGGATCAGCTCACCTAGGTACTTAATCACTTTATGGTCTGTCTTGTGGTATAGCGTGCAGTAACTATCTGGATGTCAATTTGGAATGAGCGATCCACACCTAGATACCATGAAAAATATGACAGACTGACATTGCTGAACGGCAAGCACACCAAACAATGCCCAGTTAAACAGGCATCCCAAAAACTAGAAAGAGGTAATTCGTATGGTGTTATTGATGTGAGAAGAATGTGTACACATACCATGGGTCCCGAGCTGATTCGCGCAGGCTTCAGGGTCAGAAACGCTGAGAAGCCTTAAAAATAGTGGTAGACTCACTAGAGGTATTCACTATCTGACGGCATGCGCGTGCATAGGTCGGAGGCCTACCAGTGCCAGCGATGTCGTAGGAGTTGGAAAGAAAGAAAAAAAGAGCCTACGTCCGGCCGTACAGGAACTGTCTTCTATATAGCGTCGGCAAAACCTGACCGGCATTATCGCTAACGACTAATATTTCTCAGGGCGTACGCCACGCTATCGGGAACTGTATTGAGTCAGGGTGCTTCCATTACCGTGGTTCCGATGGAATATTGCAATCAATATGAAATCGGCAAACATGTCAGAACGCATTTTCAGGCGATGTCCAGCCCTAATAAGTTTACGGGTTAGTGTGGGTGAGTTGTGGGTGGCTGTGGGTAACGTGGTCGACCCTGGCGGAAATTTTGTTCAGAGCTATTCGGGAGTGATGAATTTGGAAATATGCGACTAACAGGTCGCCTTAAGTAGCGCATGGTAAGAATCTAAGTGCCCAATTTTAAACCAATAATAACGCCACACTAGCGACAGCAACCGCGAGCCATGAAAAGTCACCACTCTGAGAACCCTGAGATCTTCCCATCCCAACTCCACCAAATCATCTCGTCCCACTCACCATTTTGAGTGCCCTCTGTCTGATTGGTACCCAAACCTCCTTTGGCAGTCACCCATACACCTTCTACTATCTGACCCTTTTTCGATTTAGTTTTGTGTGTGCTGTTCACTTGAGATGATGGTGCCTCGAGGCCCGACAGCTCCAAAAACTCATGTAGTGTGTTCTCTAATGACGCTGTCAAATTTTGACGCGGTATCCAGGCCGGATGAATGAATCGTCGTGGTGCACGTAGAAGGACATGTGTCTGTGTCGGAGCTACGAGAAAGAACATGTACGAAAATGAATATCGAGGGAAAGAAACATGCATACAAGAAAAGACCACGAACTTTTGTGGTCGACATCCGAGAAAGTTGCTTGATTGGCCTGGTCGTGTGCACCAAATCGTAAGAAAGATCGATCATTGATAGGATGATGACTTACAATGGAATTTGGCTTTTCAGAAATAAAACATGGCCTATTAAGCTCGTCGCGAGCCTTGCCGCCATAGCATCTGTGATTGTATCGACGTCCAGAGATACAATGGGGACACCATGTGTTGAAAGATGCGATTCACCTACTTTCAGCGCACTATGGGTAGGATTCGATATTTCAGCGCCTGGAACTATCGGTAACTGTCCTTCGCGTATTACAGCGGGTGGTGTAGGAACGACTGGCGTAAGAACTGGCATTGTAGTAGTTTATATAGCTTGAGCACCGCAAGAGGTTGGATTTGAAATTGAAATTAAAATGCAGTAAACGCGACGACCACGTGTACATCACATGAGCGCGATTACTAATTTACGCGTCGTTTATGACTTGTCCGGAACCGTCACCCAGGCCAGAGGGCTTTACTTAAAAACTGTGGCGTGCCCATTTGGAACCGGCCTCTTTATTTTGAAACTACAACGTCCACTATGCCAGCCCTCAGAATCGATAAGGCCGCTTTTGCCTTCAAACCTCTTCGAGAATCTAGTAACTCTCGTCAGAATGCATCACCCATAATCACCAAGGCTCTAGCGCCCGAAGACAGTATTCAACTAACCGCAAACTCTGGTGCCGATAAAATCAAATACCCAGACGAGCCGTCGGGACGCGTCCTCTACCGCACAGGCGGCGGAAAGGTCTGTACAGCGTCTAATGTTACACCTATTCATGTTGAAACAAGTACAGGCTGTAACATCCCATCAGTGGGATGTGTATGACTTCGTACGCACAATTCCTAGCGGACGAGTCACAACATACAAAGATGTTTGCGCAGCAGTCGGAGGCTCACCCCGCTCTGGTATGTCTTATTCGGTTAGTACGGAAATAACTGATCCCATCTATACGAAGTGGGAAATGCGCTGAGGAATAATCCGTTTGCGCCGTATATCCCATGTCATCGTGTTATTGCGTCTAACTTCTTCATTGGCGGATTCCTTGGTGAATGGGGACCAGAACACAAGACTGGTACTCGTTGTAATCAAAAACTGGGTTTACTGTCTTCGGAGGGCGTTGAGTTTAGCAAAAACGGGCGTTTGGTTGACGCAGATTCGTTCATTTGGAGGGGTTAACTGACTTCCTATTGCTACGTATGGGTTAGTAGGCACATATAGTGCACACAGCCTTCAGGTCGTGATTACTCACTCCTGTATCTTATCATCTTAAGGTCGGAATTCGTTGTTTTTAGCTAAGTAAAACGTGTATCATAGCTTATATTCTTCTTGAGATCTCCTATTATTGTTATCTTTATGACGCGGTGTTTCCACTAGGACAGAAGGAGGCAGAAGAGACTGAAAATTTCTACGGATCTACGCACTCCCGTCCCGAAGCATAGTAACAATGACAACTAGAAATGCCGTGACAGGATCACGTGCCACAATTACTCCAAAGTGTGACATCTGGTTGGTGTGCCTGTACCACAACCACCAAGACTCTCCGTTTTCGTTTCGTTGGATAATGAGAGCTTGTTCTATATAAGAGATCATCGGGGCGGAGCCCTGTTTTATTTATCGTATCCCCAGCTTCAATCATCGCAGAGTGTGACCTTTTAACGTCCTTCTCGAGGAATGAGCAACACGAACAGTCCCAGAGATCAGAGTTCACGCTCCAGACGCGCTTCAAGCGAAGAAAGTCGTGTAGAAGTTAATGGTTTAGATGGGATACCCTTTCCTGGTTATGAAAATAGCCTTTCTGGGTCGGCAACAGGTGCGTATTTTCCTAAAAATCGTGGAGTTGCCTGGCCTTATGCTTTACATTAACAGTACCTGCAATAATGACGAATGACAGTCCAGGTGAGTGTTGACTGAGGGCTGGTCTTGATTACATCTAATAAACTCTATAGATTCACAAGAGACCTCTTCATCCAAACAGACCTTGTCAGACAAGTTATCTGCCTTACCGGTATCCAAGAGTACACCAAATACAAATCGTCTGCTTCGTTCACCTACCGCAACGTCTAGCAACATAGCTCCGAATCGCGGGTTTCGTCACAGCTTTGACGCATCCACCTCTTTACCCTCTTTCTCAAATGCAGATCTGGACTCGCCGCCACTGGGTGTATGGAATGCGACCCATAGTCTGAACTCACATTTCGCTACGCGTGACTCCTCTGCCGAACATTCCCCAGAGAAAGGTACACCGAGACAGAGGGTATCGTTCGACAGTGGCCGAGGGTCATTAAACGCCATGCAAAGCGTCCGAGAAGGCCAGTACTTATCTGTCAACCTGGCGCGTCATTACTAACTTTTATCACTACACAGCTCTCTCCAGAATCGGCAGATCCAGTGATCCAGTTGTCACTTCACCGGCACACCGTTCTTCTGCCTACCGTGACTCGCAGAAAGACCCAGATGCCTCCACTAGATCCCGCTCTCCCTCACTCTCTCGTGCTGCCTCACCCTTACGACTTTTTCACCAATGGTCCTCGAGCCGTCATAAGCATAGAAACACAGCAGACGACCCATTTGTCCCTGTCAACCCCTACAAATTCAATGCCCAGTTCCGCTTTCTTTGCTTTTCCAGACCCCATGCTTCCACTGCTCAACTACCCGGACCCCATACCCAACATATCCGCACCCACAACGTACCTAACGGTGCGAGGGCGGGAACGCCAGATACCCAAACTTGTGACTTGTGCGTACAGACGACGCCAATAAAAAACTCCTGGCGCAATGCACATATATTTCTCTTCGATACCCTCCCCCGTGAAGTATACCTCAACGTCCTCCTCCGCCTTCCCTCTATGTATTTCACCCGCGTTTCTCGCATATTCCAGGATGCTGAAGTCAGTAAGCCTGATATCCAGCGTATGATTGAGAGCTGTGGGAGCGGGAGCAGCACTGCGTATACCATGGCGACTACTGCTGGCGCACGTCCCTCAACTACCGACCCTGCTGTCGCTGGTGCGATACTGGATTCGTCCATTCCAGCCATCCTCCGCTCGCCTGGCGTAGGGAGCAATTCGGAGTACCCGCCTGGGACGTTGTCACCCGCCATGGGGGTGGGAGTTGGGTCGGCAGCACAAGTTGGTACAGCCGCGGCATCAGCACCGAATCTTCCTTTGCTGCCATTCCCGGACGAGTGGACCCCGCCTCTGGTCTCCCCTGCTTTGATACGGTTCAAATTTTCGTGGGAGACATTCATTGATTCGTTGCTCAGGGAATGGAAGACATTGAATGTCGTCTCTGCCCTTTTGCTGTCGTACGTTATTTTGAACTCCTTATTCCTGCATAGTGCTGATACTTTCCAGTGCCATTCTGACCATGTTCCAGATCCCTGGCGCTGCGAGTGATCCCGTCACGAGGACGGCAGCGCTGTTGTCCTTGATCTGTGCATTGATGAGCTTGTCCTACGGGTGTATCTACATTGTCAGGTTCGGGACCATGCGCAGTATGCTCAGGGCTGCAAGATGGGCTGAGGTATGTTATACTCTTGGTTCCACAGTGTATTCCGTTTGACTGCTTTACAGGAAGCACGTAAAACTGATACCCTCATTTGGTGGAACGTGTGGGTTCTGTTGGCCATGCCTGCTGTCTGGATGGCATGGTACGTGTCCACCTACCAGCATTTAGCGATCTTATCTAACTCTTGTTTAGGTCAATGGCCCTCTTTTTAGTATCCGTACTTTCCTTCGTCTGGCGCACAGGCTCCGTACAAGACCCAGAACAACGCCCTCCACTAGGCGCACATGCCGCCCTAGCCACCCGCATTACCGTAACAGCTATATTCGCTGTAGGCATCTTATACTTCGCACTCATCGTCAAGACGCTCCGGGGCTACGGCACACACAACAATGTCAGTAACCCCTGGAGTCGGCGGGAGCTCGGAGCCGGAGAGCAGACACCTAAGATGCGGGCGAGAGACATCGATGCTGCGATGGGGAGGAGGGGAAGGGAGAGGCAGAGAGGCATGTCAGCTTCGAGAGGCCACGAGGTGGCTCCCGATCGGGAGGATAGGAAAAGTCTAGGGATGGGGGATCTGGAGGTGTTCAAGGATGAGAAGAAAGACAAGAGTGGGCTGAGAGGAATTCTGGGGTTGGGAATTATGGGTATAGGTGTGGGCTCAAAGGAGCGTGATTCAGGCATAATTTTAGACTTGGAGAAGGGATTTGGAGATGAAAGAGAATAGAAGTTGGCTTGCCAGTGGTGGAATGCGATTTGGTTATAATAAATTATTAAATAAAGTAATTTTAATGAATTAGTTAATCTCGGTAGGGCGATCGAGAAACACTATATCCTCTCCTCGACTGGATCACGATCATCGTCAGGTTCCCGTAACCAAGCATGCTCTTTCCTACTAGCAGAGGTGATGAGTAATTGGCAAAACATTCGGTGTTGCACTTGAGGTGAAGACTATGCTCAGTGACTACAACACCGATCACAATGCAAGGCCTCCCGTAGTTGTCGTTTAAGGACTGATCCGAGTTGACCATGCACGGAGGTAATTATAATTGGAACGAGTGAAATGCTAACATGGCCAGCGTATAATTTGTGTTACTTTTTAACAAGAGCAACTGTTGTACATCGGATTCCCAACATAAGAAATTTCCTTCATAACCGTCAAAAGTCGTCTGGACGAATGGAAAGCCTGGATAAAACCATGCTTTTATTCTTCTCCTTCGTTTCGGTGTCCTCCTCGACACCCAGCCCTTCACCATCATCGTGTTCCTCTTTGGTATTGCCAAGTTTAAGATACTTCTCTAAATTGCCTTGCACTGATTTTTGGACGTCAATAAGGTGGACCAGTAGCCGTTTGCCGGGGTTCTCGGCTATAGCTGTTGATACAGCATCCAGAGTACGCTTAGCGTCAAGCGTATCCCGTGCAACGTTGGATACATCTTCAACCGGCTTTGCTGCCTGGATAGCCTTTTCTGTAGTAACTTTACTGTCCATCAGGTCAGCGAAGCGGGTCAGCTCTTCCGCCAACGTGCTGGATCGGTCGAGCTTCCCATCTTTGATGAGCCACTCGATTGTGTCACGTAGGCGTTTAAGTTCGGGGTCCAAACTGTTTAGGTCAACACGAACGGGATATTCGCTGGGGTGGGAGTAGCTAAGGGTCTCTGCATTGTTATAATGCTCATTCGTGAATTTCTGGGTGAGCTCAAGCGTGTACTTCAAGTTGGCCATGTCTAGTGGCGTTTCGCCAACCCCGTTCTCCATGTAAATGGCTTCCCGAGGGGATGCTTGTATGAGGAGCTCCGTGATCTCCCCACAACCGCCTTGTACAGCGCAATGAAGCGGCGTAGAACCATCAATGTCACGCGTGAGCAGGGACGATTTTGTGTAATCTATGAGCAATTTAACTATGCCCTTTGCTGATCGCTTGACGGCGAGGTGAAGAGGCTACCAGGCAAAAAATGTGACCAAGTGTCACTCTCAAAAGGTGTAATCACACGTACAGTGTTGAGGCGCCCTTTCGATGGTTGAGTTAATAAGGCTTCGTTAACATCTCTAGGGAGTTTCTGAAGGAAATATTGAACCGCATCGACACCATTATTATTGCACAAGATGTGGTAGATGTTCCATCTGCATAACGTCAGTCACACTCACGCATAACACTACAATGATTTGCATCTCTCACCCTCGAATAGAATCGCTGATGACGGGAGAAACAGATTTTGCTAGAAGATACTCAGTGATTTCTAGCTTGCATCTCGGATCTACGGAGAGCAGTATTGCATTGTATCCATAGAATTTGATGCTAACCAAAGGTCCTCAGTATGTGTTTGATGCCATGATTATGTTGACTCACGTTTCATGGAGGCAAGACGCCATGAACTTCGGCTTCTTGTCAAATAGTATTTTGATTACATCTAAATCCTTGCCTAAGATCGCGGCAGTCAAAGGGGAATCGCCCACACTGGAAATTGTCCACCCAAGCCATTGAGGAAGGACTTTCTCAAGATTGGTGACACGGCGAAGCTGGAAGGCGCGCTCATCCCCACCAGTGGACGCGTAGTGTTTATAAGCGGCTAATGGGCGGTCCCCAGCAAGATATTCGATGGTCGACTTCGCCGTTATAGCCTGCCACACGAGAGGATAAGCGTTATTTGATGGCAATGCATTTGGGTCCCTCTTAGTGGCGAGATCTGCCCTCTTCTTGCCATGAACGGACAATCCGAGGTAAAGTTTATTCTTGTCGTTCAGCGCAACCACTTCTTGGTCTGTTTGGTCGTGCTGAATCTCGATGCCTTGACCGGTTTTTCGGATGTATTCATCGAGCAGGTCAGCCTTGTCATTGCGCAGAATTTCTTCGAGGTAATCGTGCTCCATGTCGATCTTGAGGGGAGACGCTAGGTAGAGATTGAGGACAACTCGGAACACTTCTAGGTCGTTGTTGTAGATTGCCCAGCTCAACATATTTCCGTTACGGCTTTCGTACTTCCCGTCGTCATTTTTCACTATCCAAGTGATTTTCGCCGCATCGAGGATCCTTTTAGGGTGAACGTCGGTTTCTACGGACGAGGGGCGCTTTGCGACATCAATAAACTTGATTCCTTCGGCGTCAACTGTGTCGCTTGAATCATCTGAGTCTTCAGAACCAGTGTCGCTGTCGCTGTCGTCGTCTAGGGGGAGCCATCCAATCTAAGTTATTTCTAAGCCACCTCGAGCACATTACGCACCATATATATTAATGTTATCTGTCACGAATTTTTTTTCTTTCTCAGACGGTTGATATTGGGCGATGGCGATTGCCATGATAAGTTTAGCTGTAGTCCATTGGCGTCCCATAATAGCAGCAAAAAGAGGTGTATGTCCTAAAATCAAAAGCATGTTATGCGGCGTAGATTAAATCAATGAAAACACTGACCTGTTTGCGCATATCGATTATCTTCATCTTGAATGATTGCAACTTGAACGAATATATTGAGAGGAATAGTGGTATTACCGGTACCTTCTTGAGGAAGACACAGTTCTTCGATCCTCTTGTTGTTACCAGTGAAGCAAGCATCGAAGAGTTCCTCATACTGTTCCACAGTATGGTGAGGAACGAATGTCTGGCGAAAGTAGTAATTGTTCAAAAACACATAGGCTGCCGGTGGTACGGTACTATCACCCTGGTTTTCGTCACTATTGAGGAGGATACAAGGTTTTTCAGGATAGATGTCGTTCCAAGTCTTTGCACCTTTGGCGGTAAGAAGGCGCTCTACGTCGATAAGGAAGCTATGGGCGTCTTGGTACTTCTTGAGCTCTTCGTCGCGTCGTTTGACTTGCTGCTCTGCTTTCATCGTGTTTGAAAGTAATTTATTCTTTCCAACATACTCGGGATAGAACTTCTTCCACCCAGTTGCGGAGGAATCGACTGCCGCATCGACCCCTTCCATGGGATCTGGGGAAACGGCCAACGTAGCAATTTTCTTAGATAAGAAGGGGATTCCCGAACGGACATAGTCTACGATGGTTTTACGTGACTCGGCAGAGACGTACTCGCCAAGTGAGCTTCGTAAGGCAACGTCGACGTCAACGCCTACAGCAATGAGTAACTGTGCAACGTCATCATTCTTGGCAAGAGCAGTCTCGAGTGGCATGTAGACCAGATCAACGGCAGTGTGCAAACCGGAGGGGAAGACATTTCTCTGCTTCGACGGTGGGCTGTAGACTTTTTAGCATCATCGATGCATAAGCATGATAATAACTTACACAGTTTCGATGGAGCGGGTAACGTCCTCCTCTTTGAACACGATCCTGACTCCATGCGCGAGGAGAGTCGCCAGCATTGAATAATGACGTTTATGGATAGCGGTGACGACTGGGTAACGCACTGCACCCCAACTCAGCAATGGGAAGTTGAGTACCAAAGCCGCGTTTGGATCACATCTTAAGATCGTGGAAACGAGTTTGACTTTATCTGCAATGACTGCTCGATGGAAGATGGTTCGTAGCGAGTCATCTGCCGTAGAGGTTGTTGCGCCGGCAGCAATGAGTCGTTCGAGTATCTCGCACGCCTTGTCCTCGTCAGTTTTCAAGATCGTTAATGTGATAGGATGGAAGGCCGTGTCACGAGCTGTCCCCGACAATGTTACATCTGCACCTTCCTTGAGAAGTAGCTCGATGGTTTCCAACGACCCAGACAGGACTGCGTGAGCCAGAGGCGTAAATCCAAGATCCCAGTCAGGTAGGTTAATTTCCAAGACGTCTGGTTTGTCTGGGGAATCTTCGGGGAATTCTTGTGCCTCGTCGGTGGCTTCTTCTTCTTTGGTGTCTTCCGCTTTTTTGCGCTTACGACCATTGCCGTCATCATCTTCGCCCTCACCCTCATCGTCTCCATCCTCGTCATCTTCGCCCTCCCCATCTTCATCTCCGTCATCTGCCTTATCACTATCGGTATCCTCCATATCCGTATCCATGGCTATGACACCGTCGTCTCCGGATGTCCAGTCATCCTCAGAGGAAGGTCGCTCAGCGGCTGGATTATCGACATCCATCTTTTCATCCGCCGATGCCTCTTGAGTAGTTTGAGCAGCAGCGGCAGCCTTATTACTGGCACTCTTTTCCAAGAGTTTGCTAAGCACAGCAGGCAGATTATACTGTGCCGCCATGTGAAGGGCACTACGGCCGTCAACAAGCCTGGCCGAGATCATTGCACCAGCGTTGATGAGGTCACAGGCGATGTCAGCTCCCCCAGTGAGAATGGCGACGTGAAGAGCGGTTCGGCCAACATGGTCCCTGCGGTTGACGTCGATCCCGTTCTGAAGCATCTTGGTCACGCCTTCTCGATCCTGGGACACGACGGCGGCGAAGAAGTGCTCCATGTCACCGATGTAGACTTGGGCACTCCATTCTCCGACGTCTATAGGGTTGAAGCTTCCGGATAAGGTTTGGCGGCCTGGGTCTTCCTCGATGAATCTGAGTGATATGTCAGTTTGGTATGCTATGGTACATGGACCTGTCGAATCTTACGCGATTCGGCCACGAATGTGGTTCTTATCCTCTTCCTCTTGCAGAGCCCGCTCGTCTGCGTCAATTGGTTCTGGGCAATGCTGCAAAGCATTTAGACGACGTTTAAATCAGGAAGTATGGAGCGGCTAACCTCGCAACAATCGTCAAGGCACTCCTCCATAGTGCCGAAAAAGGCTGGGTGGCGATGAAGACGCCTGTTCTTATTCTTGGGGTTAAAAGTTGCTATTTGAAATAAGTTATCCTTGAACATTGGATGCTTGGCGCATCAGGGCTACGATGGATCGGGGGTTGGCGAGAACTCGTTGACCTGAGCAGAGTTAACCCATGTTTCACAATCATGATACACTGGACCTACCATTGTAAAGACAACAAGGCGCGTCAATATCGAATCCAGCCAAGATTTCTGCGGGAGAGTTGTATAGGCGAAGAACAATTTGAACGGAGCGATAAGGGTATTGAGCTTAATGAGAAAGACATCTAAGTTTGTGATTGAGAAGATTTTGAACCATTTTGCGTACAGTGGATCGAAACAGTGTGTTTGGTCCGGACACAAGTGACATCCCACGGAACAGAGTCCCGGACGGCTTCATAGATTTGAACGATCTTCTTCTCGGCCTGAAAATGGACGTTCAGGTATTGTTAAAATGGAGAAAATGAGAAGTCAGGACTGACTTGCTCCGCGTTCATGCCCCAAAGGAAAAGATCTACATCTGAAGTTGGATACGCGGCGGAGTGATAATACTTCCTGATCGATCTTTTGGATACCTTGTTTGCATCAGAGAGGGGAGTCAAGCATCCGAGTACAGAACCGCCAGCAGCGACGACATTGTTCCAGTCAGACAATTGCGATAAAGAACCTTCGCTGAATATCAACCAATTCTTCTGAAATTCTTCTAGATCTTGCACGGTGCACGGCGAGCCTTCCTTCCTTCTGTTGGCATCTGAGAGGGGCATGACATACTTGCTGGATAGGTCTTGATCGTCCTTCACAACGCGTGCCCTGGTCGTTCGGATATCAACTGGTGCATCGAAGATATCGACCAGGCCAACTAATGGATCAGCCAGTCTTGCATTTGTCTTGTCCGTCGCGAAAAGTTTCCTCAACTCGGCTTCATCGTCAAGCGATGGCTGCAAGGCTGCATCGAGAGATACACCAGGGCCCTTGGGCAAGGATATGATACGATTCACAAACGCCTCAGCTTCAGGAGTCTGACGCATGATAAGTTGGGATGTGATATGTCGAAAAGTAGAGGCCGCTTTATATCACTCACCTCGTGTTTCAAATTGAATAGAAATCAGCCCTTGAAGGAGGGTCACATTGTTTTGGCGCCAAGGCTACTCGTAACAAATGAATCACACGCGTGTGACACCGACGTTGAGGCTGCCAAGAAAGGAAAATGGCGGGACCGATGGTGCCTGACAGGATCCCGCCCCCTTCTTGCCGCCATCAAAGGCAACAAAGTGACTCAAAACAGTTCTTCGGTTTTGACTATTATAGAGAATACTGACCCCATGCTTTATTCCGCCCCACGAGTCACAGATGCCAGGCACAACGGTAGAGTCTCGTAGAGTTGCGCACCGTGTTGAACACTCAATCAGCTTGACTACGCGACTTCGTAGCTGAGTATTCCTATCTCAAAGACAGAAATAGTTTTAGGGGTTGTGATCAACCTGAAATTTGGGCAACTGTACATCGATTTGACTGACTCCATTTAATTTCATTGTTCGCGTCCGTCACGCGACCGCGATTGTCACAATCACGCCTAAGCTGTGACTCGCTACTGGAGTAGTCACCCACTGTCAGCCTGTCACTTATTTGTTGCCCATTTATCGCCCATTTTCATACTACCTCGACGTTCAGCGCTATGGCTCCCTCTGCGAAGGCCGTCAAGGTCACCAAACCAGGTGGAAAAGATATCAGAATGTTTTTTGGAGCCACATCGAGCAGCCAGAAGACCGGAACACAGGTCCGTCAACCGTCAAATTCGCTACTGGCGGTGTTAATTATCACGTTATAGGGCTCTGGCTCTGGTTCACAACGAAAAGACGTGATTGCTATAAGTGAGTTTCTGTTATATTTTTCCATGGAGTAGAAGCCGACTTAGTTGGACACGGAAGGTGGTGACGACGCGTATGTATAACATCGTTTCGGCTAGGTATAACCATTCATAATGGGTTTACAGTGCCACGAAGAAAACTACTAGCAATGCGAAACCTAGAGCCTCAATATCAAAACCAATTAAGACTACATCCAGCGAAACGCCCGTGAAAAAGGCATCCCCAGCCAAGCGGAAGAAGGTCGTTGACAGTGATTCAGAGGACCAATCGCCGCCTAAGAAGAGGCAGAATGGTGCACAGGTATATACTTGGAATCACCATCTACTGTGACTATCAATTAATGGAGGTATAGGCCTCGGGCTCTAGATCACCGCGCAAAGAGACGATCAATATAAGTGAGTGTCAGATTCCATTGCTGGGCGAAACCTTTATTCACTCGCTTTACGCGAAAGTCGATAATGATGTGTACGTATCTTGCCCATATCAGTTGTCAATTATCATTTATAGTGATTCCACAGTGCGCCGAAGAAACCGAGATCCTCACTTACCAAGCTAGTGAAGGCCGTCTCTATCGAAGAAATACCAGCGAAGAGGGCGACTCCGGCTAAGCGGAGAATCATCGACAGTGACTCAGATGAAGACCAACCGCCGCCCAAGAAAAAGCAAGGCGTCGCGAGCTCAAAGTCATCTTCTCCAGTCAAATCCAAGTCGAAGGTCCTCATATCCAGTGACTCAGAAGACGAACTGCCCCCCAAGAAGGTGGCGCCCAAACCCAAACCCCGTGTTTCTGAATCTGCTCCAGTCAAGTCCAAACCCAAAGTCCTCATATCCAGTGACTCGGAAGATGAACCATCCCCCAAAAAGGCGGTACCTAAACCCAAACCTCGAGTTTCTAAGCCGAAAGCCCTCCTATCCAGTGACTCGGAAGATGAGCCGTCCCCCAAAAAGGCGGTACCTAAACCCAAACCCCGTGTTTCTCGATCTTCTCCAGTCAAATCCAAACCGAAAGCCCTCCTATCCAGTGACTCGGAAGGCGAGCCGTCCCCCAAAAAGGCGGCACCTAAATCTAAACCCCAATCCCGGGTTTCTGAAGTCAAGAAACCGAGGGCATCAACAAGCAAGAGCAAGCCTAAGAAAAAGGACTACGATTTCATCGTGGACTCGGATAACGATAGCGATGACGAGGTCCAGTCACCCAGCGACGACGACGACGACGGCCTTCCATTCAAGAAGAAGGGTGTTCCGGTGAAGCAGCCTAAACCGAAGCCTAAGGCCAAATCCAAGGTGGAGAAGCCTACGCCCAATGGAAAGGGCAAGGAGGAGGAGACGGAGGAGCCTGCAAAGGCCAAGTACAAGTACGATACATTCGATACAAAGCTATAGTCACTAACGATCGTGATAGTTGGGCAGCCGCCAAGGCCGCAAAACTCGCAGGTCCAGTGGCTCGTGGCACCAAGGACGTGCCTAATGGGGCACCCAATGCCCTTGCTGGCCTCTCGCTCGTGTTCACCGGCGAACTGAGCAGCTTCTCCAGAGAGGAAGCATCCGATCTGGGCAAGCGTTTTGGAGCGTCAGTTTACCACACTCTCTCAAGCTATCTTTCTTGACTCTCATTATAATCCTTAGGCGCGTCGTCCTCCAACCATCTAGCAAAACAGACTATGTCGTCCTAGGAGACAACGCCGGGCCTAGCAAGCTTGCCGCCATCAAGAAACACGGAATTCGGACATTGAGCGAAGACGAATTCCTCAACCTCATTGCAACGAGGAAAGGCCTAGGGAAAGTTGACGACAAGACGAAAAAGAAGATGGAGAAGGAGGAAGAGGCAATTCGGCAGGCGGCAAAGGAGATGGAAAAGAGAGAGAAGGATGAGAGGAAGGCCGCCGCTGCTTCAGGCAGGTTCGTACCTAGTGGTCTGTTCATCTAATTATTCAAGCTCACACTTCGAAGTGGGAAATCTGTGGACCCATCAACACAGCTATGGACCACGAGGTATGCTCCACAGTCTCTTAAGGAGATTTGCGGCAACAAATCTCAAGTGGAGAAGCTCCAGCTATGGCTGCATGAGTGGTACGTCCTCTAACTCATTCTACGCGTAGTTGAGTAATGTTAACTCTGGTACCCAGGAAGAACAGCTTGAAAGGGGGTTTCAAAAAGCCGGGGAAGAACGGCATGAATGTATATCGTGCTGTGATGATCACTGGATCCCCTGGGATCGGGAAGACGACAAGTGCCCATCTGTGCGCTCAGCTTGAGGGGTATACGCCCATTGAAGTCAATGCTAGTGATGCGAGGAGCAAGAAGCTCGTCGAGGTAAGGACGAATGTCATACGCACTGCTGCTCACTGAGTTACTTTTGATAGAATGGCATGAACATCAACAATAGCTCTTTAGACGGCTACGTCGTTGGGAGCCACGTGAGTTCTATGTGCCTAACCCATCTCAAACAAGGTTTTTAAAGTTCATTATGATCAGGATACAAATTCGGTGGGCGTAACCATTACGGATCGGACATGCTTGATCATGGACGAGGTGGATGGAATGTCAGCTGGAGATAGAGGTGGCGTTGGAGCACTGAACGCCCTAATAAAAAAGACGAGAGTCGGTATCTGCCTCTCCTGAATTTATCTACAGGCTAATCACTGGAAATGTAGGTGCCGATCATCTGTATAGCCAACGATAGGCAGGCACAGAAACTGAAGCCACTAATGGCGACGACATATAACATGTCATTTTCCAAGTAAGAATCTAGTGGTATATCACATTTGGTACTCGGCGTGCTCAATGGTATTTATCACACAGGCCACAAGCCACGGCGGTGCGGTCGAGGATATTGACTATTGCTTTCAAGTATGGTTCCACCTAATCCAGACCACGATAAAGTTCTAATAAGTACTCTAATATCTAGAGAGAAGATGAAAGTCCCAGCAAATGTTATAGACCAACTCGTTGCCGGCGCGCAATCCGACATTCGACAGGTCTTGAACATGCTTTCAACATGGAAGCTCTCAAACGATACCATGGACTTTGACGACGGCAAAAGCCTGTGCGTTCTCCATCCCTCTCTTTAATTTACTAAAGTTGAACACGACCTTTCCGTTCTAGTGCGAAGGCAAATGAGAAGTACTCAATAATGAGTCCGTTCGATATAACATCGAAGATGCTCGGCCCGTACCTCTTTTCGGCCACTTCTCGAGAAACGCTGGGTGATAAGATGGAGCTGTACTTCCAGGATCATTCTTTCGTTCCTTTGTTCATACAGGTCAGTTACAGTGTGACTATCAGATCAGACCTTTTCATTGATCACTGACTTGCCAATAGGAAAATTACCTGAAAACTCAGCCGTCAAAGGTCCGAGACCTGGAAGGACCAGAGAAGGTGTTGAAACAACTTGAATTAATGGATCGTGCGGCTTCGTCGATATCGGATGGTGACCTTGTAGATGCCTTGATACATGGGTCAGTGACGCGGCGCTCCTCGCCACTCTCCGACTGATATGTGGTTCTATTTTTAGACCAGAGCAGCATTGGGGACTGATGCCTCTCCATGCTGTCTGTTCCGCCGTTCGTCCAGCATCGGCCTTGTATGGTGCTGGTGCACACTATGGCGGGCCGAATTCAATGTCGTTCCCCCAGTACGTCTCTTTTCAAGCGCCCACGGGTCATCTGTTGTCAGTGTTACTTACTATCTTTGCAGATGGCTCGGCCAGAACTCGAAGCAGAATAAATTGAACCGCCAATTGACTGATGTTCAGATTCGTATGCGCTTGAAGGTTTCAGGCGACAAGTCAGAGATCCGACAGTCGTATCTGCCTGCACTGTTCCCTCACGTTGTCAAGCCTTTGATGGACACTGGAGTGGTTAGTCCATTTTCACTTTCTCCCGTACGACCTTTTGACAGTACATTGTATTCATAGAGTGCGGTGGACGAAGTAATCGAGCGCATGGACGAATATTATTTGTCCAAAGAAGATTGGGATACCGTTGTCGAGCTCGGCTTGGATGATAACAAGGACGACCTTGTGTTGAAGAAGATCTCAACTGCAACGAAGTCAGCTTTGACTAGGAAGTACGTTGTCCTGTCCCCCTTTTCAAAAAAGCGCTAAGCTGACGGCTTGTTGCCACCACAGGTACAACGCTTCTGAACACCCAATACCATTCCATAAGGCCACGGACCTGGGTAAGATACCCAAGAGGCTTGCAGCGGGCCCCGCACCGGACTTCGAAGAGGCTTATGATGTATGTTCCAATTTATTCTTGCCCACTGTACGCCCACTAATTGTAATACTCTACAGATGGAAGATATCGTAGACGATGCATCAGATGACGAGAAGAAAAAGTCTAATCTAGATGGCATCGACAACGATAAGTTAATTCAAGTGGCGAAGAAGAAGAAAGCAGTTGTAGGGAAGGGAAAGCCTAAGAAGTGAACCTTCGAAATATACCGTTCGTTATAGAGTAGTTCGAGGAGTCCATTACAGTAATATAATAGTTCTTCAATGTGACCTCTTCTCACGGTCAGTAAACTATTGCTACAATCACAATTTTCTCACAACCTCTTCCACATCCATTTTGACTCCGCACTACTACTCTGACTCCTGAGCTCACACTCTGACTCGTTTTTTGAGAATGTTGACGTGCTATACTAAATGTAACCACCGTTACTTGCCGCGTATTGTCCAAGCATTGTCTCGTTTATTGAAGAAAACATGCTGTGTCATAATAATGCCCTCTCTTTCGGCCAAACTAGTACTTGCTACGGTACTCCTTGCTTGTTTCAAACTCGGCTGGGCGCCATGCTTCAGCCTTTGTTTTTGTAAAAGCTCGGAGGTTTCGATGAGGTACGTTGTTCAGCATCAAATTCCCCAAATGTGTGTCAGCATCCTAATTACAGAAACATGTCGTGTATATTCGAGCCAGCCCTAGAACCGCTCAGATATTCAGTCTTGGGCCATGAGTAGTACGGTCCGATGGGTATTCACTGGGCATCTACTTTATTCACGGCGCATTATTTGACACTGAGGGAAACCACGAAACGCCTCCGGAGTGAGGACCATACTTCCAACAGGTGGAGTTATGGATGAGAGGACAACACTAGGAGGTATACAGTCCGCGTCGAGCTTGAGGGTAGAGTGTGTGAGTGGCAAAAAAAAAAGTGAGTGGAAGTGGAGCGGGGGCGTCGATTTGGCGTCCTCGTTTGGCTGGAGACGAGGAACTTAGGCAGAGCTTTGTGGTGGCAAGGTATGTCTGCAAGAGGGCTGAGACGCTCTCCTCCCAAGTAGGAAAATTACCTTAACCTTGTTTTCCTAGTCACGGTACCGATGGCGTACTAATGCTCTCAAACGACTCGTCCCAGTTCCGACTGAGAGACGTCATTCAGGCTTGGCAATGACATGGATAAGGAGTATTTTTCGCAGAGAGAATACGACGGGTTGACATTTGAGTAAATCCCTGTTTGAGAAGGCAATTAGTATTATTATGTAGAAATAAGGCCATGAAGAGTTGCGTAGGAGAATCAACAGGAGGGAGGAAAGGAAAGGAGGGAGAATGTACCTCGCTGCGTTGATGGATACACATCCCGGGCGTACATGTCAGTGCCTATCCCTTAGATGCATGATTTCGAGAAATACATAAACGAGTGTGACAAAGAGTATCACCACGACCGTAAGGTCCTCCACTGGTATCACCATACTTTTCGAATTGACCTAGTACACACGGCGCAGGAACCATCACACATGACTGTTGATGCGGCGAGGGAAGGGAGGCACTGGGCCAGTTTGGAGCCATAGTGAGCGGATAGGCGGCAAAGTTCAAACGGGGCTGCGAGAGAGAGTTCACTGTTTTCATCACTAACTCGGACGTGAAAAACTTAAGGGCGCTTAAAAATGATGATACGTGGGGACGCGAAGGCAAGCACTCACAGATCTGGAAATTAGACTCTTTGTTGGTCCAAGCGAGGGTCTTTCACACACTTTCAGTGGCTGTGCACACAACGACAACCATCCCACAAACGACGACAATGTCTAAAAAGCAACATAAGAGACGAAAGACTTTTTCTCGATTATTCTCTACGATACCGCCCAGCAATAGCCCAGCATCACTCAGCAGCACTGCCCAAGTACAACCCGACACAAGTGTTCGATCCCTGCATTCTGGTGCGAGTTTCCAACCCGGTGCTCCCGCAGCTACCCCTCTGCGCTCCGCCTCTCCTTCGGGCCACACAGGTAGGTTTCCGTTGTATGGCCTCCGTGGCTCATGCTGGCCCTTATTGAGCCTGGCTCAGTCAAGGGTACTCTGAAGGCTTTCTTTGGGGTCCCAAGTAGCCGCCCAGTGACGCCCAGTGGTGCAGCCCAAGCCAGTACAGGTGTTCCGCCTCCTAATGCCGCCGTTCAGCCTAGTACTCCTTCCTCTATCAGCCCTGCGATCTCTATTACTTCTTCAATCCATACAGGTATGCCACTGTTTCCAAGTCTCTCATCGTTATTGATTGTTATCAAATATTGATCCTCCCCTAGCTGTACAACCGAACCTCAGCCCAAATGCAGTTGGGCTAAGTATCCAGCCGGGGACTTTTCCCTCCGCGCCTAATCCTGCGGTTTCTACCTCTCCTTCAGCTGATCCAAGTGTGTCTCTACCTCCCATCTTCTATGACGACTATTGAGCTTACAGAGCATGCTTTAGTCGCGAAAACCGTGAAATCCTTTTTACATGGGACGCATGAGTTCCTGAAGCTTGCCAGGGCTTCTGCAGACATGTGCCCTCCCCTCAAATCAGTCCTAGGTGGCATTCTACAACTTATTGATGTGTTCAAGGTAGACCTTGCCCCTTTGGTCCCAATTTGCGTTTAACTTTATTCCTAGAATACATCTGGCAACCGCGAAGAAATGAAACGAGTATGGCAAGATATTAATGATTTGGAAACTGTGTCTGAGGAGCTGCGATTAAAAGCCGACAAATCACCTGCATTGCTAAAGGTGATAGATGGATTGACGAAGTACATGTTGATAGCAATATGCACATCAATACAACCACTGACTGATATATGCAGGTCATTGGCAGCTGAATCTGCAAAAATTCAGAACATGTATGATGATGGGTACTTTACTCGATTGGCCCGAAATGCTGAGGATGCTGGAGAACTCATCTCGTCATGTCGGGTAATTGAACGTGCTATTCGCACATTTCATGTATGTCATGCATGTGCTGTTGATTATAATTTGCTTAGCAGCTCCACAGCTAGGGCTTTCTTTAGTCATTGAGAGCAATACTGCCACTGTCCTTCAGGTGTGTGGGGGACTGCTGACTGAGGTTGTTACACTGCTGATGGATCTGCTAGCATATGGTTTTTCGTGATCTGCATCGTGCTCGTGATGCAGCTTACACTGCAGCCATCAAGCATGACAACCTCTCACGTGGCCCTTGCACTAAAGATACAAGGGTTGACATCATCAAGAAAATCATGGCATGGGTGGAAGATACCAAACCAGGATGCACTAAGATATACTGGCTAAATGGGTTGGCTGGGATGGGAAAAACTACCATTGCCTACACAATATGCCAGGAGCTTCTAAAGGTTAAGACACCATTTGTCTCTTTCTTCTGCTCACGCCAGCTAGATAGTAAGGATTCCAAGCTTCTTGTCACCACAGTGTGCCGTGATTTGGCAGAACTGTCTGCTTCCTATGCATTCCAGCTTTTACCTGTTTTACAAAGAGACTCAAAGCTTGTTGATGCAGAGCTGCCTCTTCAAGTGAAGAATCTGCTGGTTGCACCCTGGCAGGCTTCACTAGCTGCTAGAGCAGGGCTTTCCACTCCCATTATTGTTGTTGATGCACTTGATGAAAATGATGGTGGGACTGCCTTTCTTCATGAGCTGATCCAAGCCATTGGTAGTGGCAGTTTGGCAGGGGTCAAAATTCTGGTTACAAGCCGCCCAGATCCTAACCTTGCAAAGCTGTGTAAATTGTTTCCTTCAGGGTCTGTTTGCAGCCTTCATACAATTGATGCAGCCAATGTGCAACCAGATATCATCAAATTTCTACAGGAGAGGTTACCTGATCTAGTAGATGACCCAAAGCTGTTGGAATTATCAGAGCAGGCTGGTGGCTTATTCATTTATGCTGCCACTGCCATTAGGTTCATATCACCTCCTAAGACTCAAGCATCTCAAAAGGAGAAGCAAAAGCTTTTATACCAAATGCTTGATCTAGGGCCTACAGCTAAAATGAGTGGGGAAGTGCCATTGATTGATCAATTGTATATACAGATTATGACATCAGCATTTGAACATCCTGCCTTTCGAAGTGGACGTTTAAAAATACTCCACACTGCACTATGCACAGTGAAAAGACCCACAATTTCAGTCTTAGCAGGTCTGGTAAATACAGATGAGGATACAGTTAGAGAACTCATTAATTCTCTGCATGCTGTCCTTTTCATATCAGATAATGATGAAGCAGTGTACTGGTATCACACCTCATTTCCTGATTTTGTGTTCAGCAAAACTAAAACCAGGGTGTCTCCAAAAATCAATGTTTTTTGTGATCAGAAAATGCAGCACACACTTCTTGCTAGCCGATGCTTTTCTATCATAGTAGAATTTCTTCATTTCAATATGTGCAGCCTTGAATCATCCTACAACTTTGATGCTGATGTTGTGGGTTTCAAGGAGCAAGTTGAAGAGAAAATTACACCACTTATGCGCTATGCATCACAGTGCTGGGCAAAACACCTACTTGGAGGAAAAGAGCCTACAGATTCACTGATATCAGACTTGGAGAACTTTCTGAGTAACAAATTGCTATTCTGGATTGAAGCCATGAATCTCATTGCAGCCACATTTGAGTGTCACCCAGCATTAAAAGATGCAGAGAAGTGGTTGAACAAGGTAGGCACATAATTATCCATGAGAGACAATAAGTTAAACTTTAAATTGTTAGGGTGTGAATTCAATGGCAAAGTTAATAACCTGGACAAAAGAAGCAGCAAACTTTGCATGGTCAGTTGCTGCAAGTCCAATGGCAAGGTCAACACCACATCTATATATTTCAGGATTATGTTTATGCAATCCACAATCATCCATATGGGCAATCTGGCTGCAGAGGTTTACAAATCTTCCTTTCATTTCCCAGATACATGGGAGTATCTCAGTCCCAGTAATGACAATACTGACAGAGGGAGAGGTTAGGGATATGGCATTGTCTTCCAAGGGTGATATAATCATCACAGCACAAGGGAAGTCAATAGGAATATGGGATGCTATGACAGGCAAGCAGCTCAATTGTCTCAATGGCCACATAGGATTTGTCTGGTGTGTTGCATGCTCAGAAAGTGGGGACCAAATTGTTTCAGGGTCATTTGACACATCTGTGCGAGTATGGGATACAAAGGCAGGCAACCAACTCAGTCAGTTCAATGGCCATAGTGCATCTGTCTGGTCTGTAGCATTCTCACCAAGTGGGGATAAGATTGTCTCAGGGTCAGAGGACAAATCTGTGCGAGTATGGAATGCAAAAACAGGCATCCAGCTTGTCCAGCTCAATGGCCATGGTGCTCCTGTTTGGTCTGTGGCATTCTCACAAAGTGGGGACCAAATTGTCACAGGGGCAGAGGATAATTTTGTGCGAGTATGGGATGCAACAATGGGTAACCAGCTCATTCAGCTCAATGGCCACTATGCTTGTGTTCTGTCTGTTGCTTTTTCACAAAATGGGGACCAGCTGATCTCAGGGTCATTGGATAACTCTGTGAAAGTATGGGATGCAAAGACAGGTGCTCAGCTCATTCAGCTGAATGGTCACAGTGGCCCTGTCTGGTCTGTAGCTTTCTCACAAAGTGGGGACAGAATTGTCTCAGGAGCAGAGGACAATTCTGTCCGGATATGGGATGCAGTGAATGGCACGCAGCTTAATCAACTGAATGGCCACAGTAATTCTGTTCGATTTGTTACATTTTCACAAGGTGGGGACCAAATCATCTCAGGGTCATCTGATAAATCTGTCCAAGTATGGGATGCAAATAGTGGCATCCAGCTTGGCACTCAGGTTAATAGCCACAGTGCCTCTATTTTGTCTGTTGCATTCTCACCAAGTGGAGATCAAATTGTTTCAGGGTCATGTGATGGATTTGTGCAAGTATGGGATGCAAAAACAGGCAACCAGATTAATCAGTTCAATGGGCACCATAGTGATGTCCTGTCTGTTGCATTCTCACCAAGTGGAGGTCAAATTGTTTCAGCATCTGATGTATCTGTACGAGTATGGGATGCAAAAACTGGCAACCAGCTTAATCAGCTGGATTTTTATCAGCTGGATTTCCCCATTTATTCAGTCCAGTCTGTTGCATTTTCACAAGATGGGGACCAAATTGTTTCAGGGTCAAGAGATGATTCTGTGGAAGTGTGGGATGCAAATGAAGGCACCCGGCTTCTTAAACTCTATGGCCACAGTGCTCCTGTCCGCTCTGTTGCATTTTCACAAAGTGGGGATAAAATTGTCTCAGGATCAGAGGATAAATCTGTGCGAGTATGGCATACAAAAACAGGCATCCAGCTCATTCAGCTTAATGGTCACCAATGTTCTGTTCTGTCAGTTGCATTTTCACCAAGTGGGAATCAAATTGTCTCAGGGTCAGAGGATAATTCTGTGCGAGTATGGGATGTCAAGATGGGCAACCAGTTCATTAAGCTTGATGGTCACCATGGTTCTGTTTGGTCAGTTGCATTTTCACAAAATGGGAACCAAATTGTTTCAGGTGGAGCTGACAGCTCTGTGCGGGTATGGGATGTCAAAACAGGTGACCAGTTGAGTCAACTCAATGGCCACAGTCACTCTGTTTCTTCTGTTTCATTTTCACAAAGTGGAGATAAAATTGTCTCAGGATCATTTGACAAATCTGTGCGAGTATGGAATGCACAGATAGGCAGGCAGCTTTCTTTTCAAAGCAATAACCCTGACACTTCATGGGTTTCTACTCCTCAAGGATGGCTTCTTTCTGGTGCTAATAAACTTTGTTGGATGCCACCATCTCTTTGTAATGCTCTTTGTCCTCCATATAGTCTTCTTATTATATCTCGTGAGCGTCTTGGTTTGTCCACTGTGTCTTTCTACAATAGCAGACTTGGAGTTTTATGGGCCCAGTGCTATAAACAATTGTAATGGCAATACTTCAAATTATTATTTAGTTTCCAATTTATCCAGTAGTACACTGGTCCTCTGTATACTGAAAATAGAAATAAAGATAAAAATTACATCTATCTATGTGGCAGTTTCAAATATTGATTTAAAGTCCAGTCTGGGTCAGTTTTTTTGCTTCAAAATGCCAAGCCCAAACCCAGACTGGCCATGATCAAACATTTCCATATATGGTAATATATGCTCAATTACCCAATATAGATGGTCACATGTGTGATACCATCATGACAGGTGACATCTGGGCTACCAAATCAGTCATCTACCCATGAAAATTCAATAAGATCTGAGTGAGTTAAGCCAAAAATATAATTGGGGACATTTGGGAGACACTAAAAATAGACATCAAATTGATTTGATAGTAACTTGGTCAATTCTGAAGTGATTTCTATGAAAAGTGGATTAGGTTGTAGACAGGAAGGACCCCCTATCTGGCAATACCAGGTGAATGCACAGCCACCAGTCAATGACTAGTTACAGATAAATCTCAAATCAAAAAAGACCTGACTGATGACTGGTATTTTCCCATGAGCCAGTCACCATTGGTCACAGTTTGGTCCAGTACTGGGCCTTTTCTGTCTTTCGTGACTGGACTTTTAATCACTAATTTCAAGGGCCTCTGTTTTGTGGCTTGTCTACTTTCCCCTTTCTTTTTTGATGAGCTGGCAGGCATAGTAGCAAGGTATGCTACTGTAAGAGCAACTGTAAGGGCGACCTCCGAGGTGTGTGAATGGCTCACAGACACTAGTGAGGGGGATCCAAAGATATATTAGAATATGTAACTATACTAATATGTGCATGGTCAGCCTTACCTAGTGAGGGGGATCCAAAGAGAATAAGTCTAAAGGGTCCCTCACTTGTGAGGCTGAGGATTATAT
>JABCKU010000048.1:0-74651 GCA_018221655.1 Myochromella boudieri | reverse complement strand
CGGTTGTGCAGCTGTCAGCGTGGGTGCCTAAACGAATTGTCACACATCAAACTCCGAACGATGGCCGAGTTATGCCGGCGAAATCCACTCAAAATCAGCCCCAAATCAGTCAGACGGTTTGGAGCTCAAGGTTTCAAATCAGAAACGAAATCTAGCCCAAATCGACCTCCAAATCAGCTCTAAATCGCTACCGTGAACAACCCTAATCTCCTCGGCTTCGAAATCAAACAATGTGGGTGCTTGCCAGCGAACTCAGCGAATTGATCCACCTTTGCACGAAACAAAGGAATGGGACGTCCAGTGCAGACATCAAGAACGACTACGTTCGATTATTACGATTCCACATCTTCGCACGTTCTGCTGGAGGCTGGAGCTCGCAGTAGCCTGGAATACTCCATACATTGCATCAATATCCAGCCCACATTGTCTCGACACTCTTACTCTTCTCAAATTAACGAGCACGCGATACGAGATACGCTCAGGCTGGCAGCGGTTACGAGTAGATACTAGCTGGCACTGTGCAGCCGCAGATACGAGATACGGGGGATGCTGTCGTTTTTGGAGTGCTACCAAGCTTGGGCCGGCAGTCCACAGCTACGAGATATATTGCAATTACTTGAAGTTCGAGTCCGTGGTGTAGGTACAGAAGCACCCTGTACTAGTACGGACCCTGTCAGTGTCTGTTCCAGTTTGGGACCACGGCAGGTTGGGATTCATAACTCATAACGATCACCCACTGAACCTCTCCCCTCATGCAACGTACCCGTTCCCCTCGTTTGATGGCTTCAGTTTTTGGACAGGTTCCGCGCCTCTTGAAGAAGTCGCTGCATTTCGATAACCCCAACTTTGAAACACTACCCGCGTCGCAGAAATTTGAGGAGGAAACCCATGATGACTTTTCGACGGGCAAATATTTTCCTGTACGGATAGGCGAAGTGCTGAACACCCGGTACCAAGTCGTTGGAAAGCTGGGATTTGGCCTTGGCTCGGCAGTCTGGCTGGCTTCCGATCTTCAGTGAGTCGCGTTGTGCAATTGCAACGGATTGAGCTCATGTGCTGGTAGCAAGTATCACATGGTTGCACTCAAAGTGTTCACGAACGATCCTCAGAACCGTGAGGAGACTAATATCTATAAACATCTGATGAGCATTCAATCGTCTCATCCGGGACGCCGCTACCTTCGGAATGCATTGGATACCTTCACTCTGCAGGGTCCCAAGGGCGAGCACCAATGTCTCGTACACGAGCCTATGTGGGGAAGTATACAAGAGCTACGCTGGCGCAAACAGGACCGAAAGTTTCCAGAAGAGTTATTGAAAGCATTATTATCTCGCTTGTTTCTGGGCCTTGACTATCTCTACACGGAAGCGCATTTGGTTCATACAGGCGAGTCTTCTCTCTGTTAGCGACACGCGAAGGAGTACTCATTGTCTTCCAGATATCAGTGCCGCTAACATCCTCATGGAAATCGAGGACCAATCGATTGTCACTGAGTTTATCGAAGCTGAACAGGAGTACCCATCGCCTCGTAAAGAAGTGGACGGATACACTGTTTACGCTTCTCGAGGCTTTGACTCGCTAAATAATATTGGGGAGCCTGTTCTTAGCGACTTTGGCGCCGCTATGTCCGGTGAAGTCGAGCATGACGAAGATGTGCAGCCGAATGTTTACAGAGCACCTGAGGTCTGCCTGCAGATCCCATGGAGCTACAGTATTGATATTTGGAACGTCGGGGTTCTGGTAAGTTGTGCGAGAAGGGTGTTTCTATGCTGCTGGGAATTAATCTCAACCGGCAGATCTGGAATCTGTTCGAGGGAAAGAACATCTTTCATGGGCAGGATCCCGAGAAGAAAAGGTACATGACTCGTGCTCACCTTGCTGAAATGATCGCTATGATGGGACCGCCGCCACCAGAATTTTTGAAGCGCGGGAAAACGACTTCTAAGTTCTTCACTTGAAGATGGTGTGTTTTATCGTTGTTCGGCGCCAGTGAGTATTTGAGACTAGTTTTACAAGGCCAATGGCGCGGAGAGATACCTATCCCAAGTGCTACTAGCCTGGAGGAGTCTGAAGAGAACCTCGAGGGGAGCAATAAGGAAGCTTTCCTGCAGTTTATGCGGAAAATGATGCAATGGCGTCCCGAAGACCGGCAGACAGCGCACCAGTTGCTCCAGGACCCCTGGCTGAATGCATAACGTTCTCTTTGGCCTGCTTTATCTCCTCCATCCTCCAGATTCGAAGAGCGAAATCATATTTATAATATCAGAAGATTGTGAGATGAATCAGGCTAAAGCACGTTATGTTGTGAGATTTTGTGAGATTTGGATGACATCTACTAGTCATAAGCTCACATACCAGAATGCCACAATTAAAATAGAAAGTACTGTACTGTAAATACTTTTGAAGGTAGTGGACAACGTTACGATCGCCAGTTCGTATCACATAATAGCTCCTTTGTCACGAGGTTCCACACAATCAAAGCTGTAAATTTAAAGCACCATTCTAATATGTAAATCGACTGGAGTGGTGGGTTACTTGTCATTTGCCCGAGTATGCCCTCTAGTAAGGATCTCCTCAATTTCATCTGCGGAAGGTAAAGCAGCCCTGCCTTCCACCAAATCCCGAAAATCAGCTGGAGAAAGTACGATGTCTTCACTATTCAATGATCTGTCATCCACAAGAACAGTCGAACTGTGCTGGCTGACGACATCGTAGATGCTCGGGCGTTGGTTTTGATCAGTGCTCCAGCATGATTCCATCAGTGACCACGTCGTCTCCGTCAGCCCCCATGAGCCCCATGCAAAGCTTGAGGGATGTGGCCGTGACGGTTTCTCGCCTGATGAAACTTTGAGCATGACAGCGGAATCACGAGAATGTTCGAAGAAAGGAACATTTCCAGTAAATATCTGGATTATCACGTTTAGATGCCCGTTCTGATTCAAGAGGGTATTGGGATTACCTCATACGCAGCACACGAGAAGGCGTAAACGTCACTGGCTTTAGTGTATTGGACAATCTCCTCGGTTTCGAAATCAAACAACTCGGGTGCTTGCCAGCGAATCGATCCACCTTTGGATGAAACAGAGGAATGGGATGTCCAGTGCAGGATAGTCGAATCGGTAACAGAAGAGAGGTCGAAGTCGGCGAGGCATGCCCGTCTGCTACTGTTGACGAGAATATTCGTCTGGGGATCCATTAATCGAAATATGGGGACAGGTAACAGATGACTCACCCCTTTGAGGTCCCCGTGTACGATATCATGTGTGTGTAGATATGCTAACCCGGAACCTACATCCAAGACCTTACAAGCCCTTTAGCCATCCATCGAACTGAATGACAACAAACACTCACAAATAACCCCCGATTTTCGTTAGGATGCTCCTTCAAGAACTGGGTGATATCACCATATTCCATCCAAGGAGCAACGAGGGAGAGACGCCCGCTATACCGATAGAGCCCGTATATTGGAAGAACATTTAGGTGAGATAGCTGTCCCCATAGGATGGCCTCTGCTGAGAAACGCTGACAGATGATATTCAGATAAGACTGTAGGTAAAGGTAGATAATCGGGTGAGTGATTACCTTAAGGAACGCGTGTAGCTCTGACGTCTGGTAAATTCGAAGCACTTTAAGGCAAACTACCTGACCGAGAAAGCGTCCTTTGTAGATGTCGGCGAAGTGCCCAGCGACAAGGGGGTATTCATTGACCATCTCGACGTTTTCTAGATTGTAGCAGGTTGGATGCAAGCCTGTACGTTTGGAGAGACGCAGCGTAAATGCGAGAATGTTGCGTCGGAATTTGGGACTAAGACCAGGCACATCGAGCAACTGTAAATGAGTTAGTAGAACTACATTTCAAGGTTTTTCTAGAACTCACCGTCTGTGACATGTCAAGCAATCTTATTGCGTCTGTCTCAGTGCAGCTCAGAAGCTGCTTATACTGCTCAACGTCATCGAGGACAGCCCCGATACGTGTGACTAGGGCCCTGATATCATCTGTCGGTTTTGCGTGTTCAAGCCACCAATCCTCGACTAATACCTGCTCCATACTAAGCCCGGCTCGTTGCTTGTCTTTTCTCCGTGCTAGAATGGTATGCTTTGCTTCCTCGAGCTCATCAAAAGTGGGATGTATTGCGAGAAACGTTTCAAAGTGATCAGCTTTCGCCTCGTCCAGTAGGGAATGGTTCGAATTATACGAAGTGGGTCCCGTTGATGGTCCTGCCGCTGAGACGTCGATATCGTCTGAAACGTTCCACCCGTCGTTTGCGGTATATTCAGGTGGTGAGAGGTCAGCAATGTGGTTGAGATTTGGTATACTGGTATCAGCCAGGACATGTACAACATCGTGATGATTGCGTTTGTCAAGGTTAATCCTTGAAGCGAGCTCCGCAGGCTTCCCCTCATCAACAGCTATAATCGGCGCCCAGCTCTTCCCGCCATGCAGTCTCAGTACTACACGGTCTTTTCCTGCCCTCTGAGATACTTGAACAGCATCCATAACGTCATGATCGGACAAAATCATTACGGTATCCCCATCTTCGTCCTCGTAGGAAATACGAAGATCTTCAGGATCCGGACAGAGACTAGAATCAGGGTAAAAGTTGATGTCGAAGAAAGGGTCGGCCTGCAATTTCTCCGTAACAAGCTCGCGAACCTGCCTGTAGTCATCCTGACGAGCCTTGAGTCGATAGGCCATGCCGCTTGGAGCAATAAACTTGAAGACATAGATTCTTTCGTCGAGACTCGGAGACATGGTAGATGGTATGGGTGAGTCAATTGAAGATGATGGACCAGAATTGGCGTAAGATTGAGGACGATGATATTTACCGTCCGCAGGGAACGAAGGGCTGCCCCTTCGACTGGTCGGTTCGAAGAAACGATTTGGTATCGTTTCTACTGTATCAGGGGCAGAAACCTCTTGATTTGCTGCTATGATCTGATGAAGCAACTCGTCAGCGTGTTTCACGAAAACGAAGGGAAATTACTTACCTGAACATGAGTGGCTTCCGCCAAGGAGTAGATATCAACAACGGCAACCAACCGCCCGTCATCCTCAATAACAGGCATATGGAGGAAGCGTCCTTCTAATTTCGATGGTCAGTTAACAGTTTAAAGAATATACTAGTGAGGAATACCCACCATACATCTTGTTGACCGTGTCGTGAATAGTCGTTGTTGGATGAGCAGTATCTGGCTGGGGCGTCATGACTCTGATTACGCTACATCGAGGAGCATCCAATCCAGGCGCGAGGACCCGGAGAAGAATGTCTTTTGCAGTAAAAATGCCAGCAATACGCGAAATGCGACGAGTCGTACTCTGAAAAGCTGATATCACTTCTTCCATGACACAAACGGCAGATGTGTTCTTCTCCTTCATAATTTGTGCCACTTCACGTACGGAGGCTTTTGGACCGACGGTGACAGGGTGAGTTGTTGAGCCCATGATACCTGCTAAATCGGGGAGGGTGGTCCTTTCGCGGAGTTTCACGGCCCAGGCAAGCATATCGGACTGAGATTCATTGGCACCGAGCTCAGCTTCAATGCCAGCCATGGCATTAAAAAGTTGCTCGGAGGCAGTAGATCGGCGATGAGCGGTAGCAAGAGCATCGTGGAAGATTTTGGAAATGTCGAGGATGCCGAAGATGTTCCCATCCTCACTACGGATGGGCTGCACAGTTGAAACTTAGTAAATGCTGAATGGAATTATGGAGAGTGTTTCTAACCAGATGCCGAAACCTCTTCGTAAGCATCAGCTCCAAAGCTTGGGTGGTAGTGGAGGAGTCATCAATGATCACTGGGTTGGGAGTCATTATCTGACGGACAGAAGTTGTGTACGGATCGAGGCCTTCTGCCACAACCTGTGAATGCATGAGATCTCAGTGATCAGCATAAGTATGAATCATACGCGAAAAGCTAGATCTTTCGATGTGACGATGCCAGTCACCTCTCTTTCATCGATGACAAGAAAACAATCCGATCTCTTAGCAACACATAGTTGTGCAGCATCTCCGACAGTGGTCTTCTCCGGCACTTTCAAAGGAAGCGTTGACTTGAGTGCCGCCAAAGTACCTTTCAGAGCCACCTTCCGAGAAGTGGTTTGGCTTGAGGTCTGGAAGGAGTTTCTTTTACGAGAAACTTCAGTTTCTATTTTCTTACGGATAGCCTGTTGGTACAAGGTCCACTGTATAGGTGCTGTGAAGATCAACGTTCGGATTACATACCTCATCTCTTTGTGCCAATCTCTTTCTCGCGTCTGAAAGCCGTGATTGAGAACTAGACATTGAATATGGGCCCGCACGACCCTGAAAAGGATGTACAGATGCTACAGATATCCTGTATTGAGGAGGAGAAGTGCTTTGGCGACAGTATCGGGAGCGTCAACATCTAGTCGAAGTGATATAATAAGTTGGCGGCTATTTGGCCATGTGATACGGTGGCATGCCCCTCCGATTCGCACGGTGACACAATACTTGTACAACCTTGCTTCACGGGCTGCACCACAGACTGGTACATGAGAATTCATTGACTGTATACTGTAGCCATCACTATCCAAAAATCGCACTGGGATGAGATTGGGCATCCTCTTGGACTCGGTCTTGTGTACTCGGTGCCAAGAGTTTGCCGTGCTGTGCCACGTCAAATGTCAAAACCGTGATGTTATCCAGTGAGCATATGTTTTCCAAGCATACGATTGGTAGTCTAATAACAAGATAGGCGCCGACTTTATTACATATACTACGTACTTGTCAATGTCACCTTACATCTTCGTTCATGTCGCCCCGAACTTCTCTTTAATACGGGCGTCCCGTAATTTGGGATTCAGTGTATCCTTTTTTACCCTGCTGGTAAGGTTGCATGGGGCCATATACAATGTCTGTTTCTACGCCACGGCTGCCAGAGGCGAGAAATAGATCAGCACAAAAGGATAAGGTGTGTATAATTGGCGCCTATTATCATAGAATACATTTGACGTATCGTTAATTGACAGATTATCCGTATGAAATTGGAGACCGAGCTTTCGCGCAGGAATGTCTCCCTACCGTCAACCCAAAATGGTGCTTGGAGGACAGCTCCGAAGGGCACCCTGGCGGCAATCAGGCTACCGTATCCAGTGATCGTGTCTGAAAATGCTACCGTCACAGAGGCTACCCACCTCTGTGTTGCCAGCAGAACAGATGCGTTTCTTGTCAAGGATGACACAAATATTATTGGCATCGTCACATCCAGAGACCTGGTTTATCGTGTATGAATCTGACCTTTTCTTCGCTATGTGGTCTGATACATTCACAGGTTATCGCAGAAGGCCTTGAACCTTGTACAACCCCTGTCTACCAGATCATGACTCGTGACCCAGTAGTCATGGACGCGTCCTGCACTACGATCCAGGCCTTGCAGCAGATGCTCACCAAAAAGTTTCAGCATTTGGTGAAAAACACTTCAGAGCCAAGCTGATAACTTTGCTAATTGAATATACAGCCCATATCTGGTCAAGACGGAAATATTCTAGGCATCCTTAACATTTCCCAAATATTTCATGACACCCTTAATGATGCCTATTGCCAAGCCCCCACATCCAAGAAATTTGTGGCTGGTATTCCAGCTGAACCTGGTACCAACGAATCACGTTTCGATATATTTTCTCAGGCTCCCGATCTAACAAGCGTCGTCAGTTTAACAACCCAGCCCGCCACTGCTAGCCCGAAGGCCACCGTGCGCGAGGTGGCGCGGCTCATGAAACAGAAGGGCAGGTCTGCCATATGCGTCGTGGAAGATGCTACTCCAGCTTCTCCTGGCATGGCTCGCCGTCGTCTTTCACGTCTTGTCGGCATCTTTACCTTAAATGACGCCCTCCTTCGTATTATTACGCCTGGATTGGACGCTTCTCGATGCAGTGTAATCAGAGTCATGACGCCCAAACCAGACACTGCCTATCCAGAGATGAGCATTTACGATACAGCCAAGAAGATGCTCGGTGCGTGCGCCTCCGATATTTTTCTAAGTTACTAAACTCCCGCGTTAGCCGGACCCTTCCTTCATATGCCTGTTGTGGAGGACAACGGACGGTTGGTTGCCGTTGTTGATGTGTATTCTCTCGCTGAGGTTACTCACGAGCAGGTAACTTCTTTGCCCCATATTGACAAGAAGTACCATTAATAAATTTCTCTAGATCATCGTAGGATATACCAATAGTCGTGTGCCAGACGTGGTGGGGAGCACAACAGATCATTCCTCCAGGCCCATTAGTCAAAGTGATACCTATCGGCCAGCTCCCCATGAATCCTACGCCAACGCCACACCAACTTCTTTGATGGTCCTCCCAGCTTTCACAGAAGCTTTGGCCTCCAATATGCCCGCGGAGATTAGTCCATATACCACAGTTGATCCGCCACTCGACAATATGATCTTTACCTTCAAATTCTTCGTTCCGAGTGGGGTGGCATATCAAATCACAACTCGCCATGACTACCAACAGGTTCGGGACAGGATCACAGAAAAACTACAGGCCGACTCCCTCTTTGACGTTGATTTTCATGCCGACCCTAGTATTCGCCCAGACCCCAGTGACTATCGCATCTCTTATCAGGATGAGGACGGAGATACTGTGGTGATCACGAGTGATCGTGATATAGCAGACGCTGTTCGAGTGTCTCGCAAGGCAGGAAAAGATCGTGTTGTGTTGAAGCTGCAAGGTGGAAGAAGCTGGAAGTCCACCCCAACTGGTACAGACACTCAAAGCATGTCAAGCATCAGCACCGAAAAATCTGGCGTTGTGCAAGGTCTAGCGGAACTCAGTATCTTGAACCCTGATAATGTTACTGAGCTCTCACCGCCGGAATACACTGCGAACAGCCGGTGGCATGCCTCGGATATTGAGGTCGATGTCTCTGCGACAGGACTTCGGAAGGGACATATATCGCTTGACTCAAAATTTCCTCTCACAAGCAAGACACAAAGTGAGTAGTACAAAAGGCTTCCCATGATAGACGCCGCCGCTGACGAGCTTGAAGTAGTGCAACACGCTATCCTATCTCAGATGAATGATGCCCAATGGATCAACGTAGAAATGGAAACGAACAGGATCCAGCGATCTGAACCGGTAAAATCGAAAGACACTGATGTCGAGGCCTTGGTTGCTCGTCTTGGCGCCGTTTTCGATAACGACGAGTGGTACAGGCAGCTTCTGAAATGCACTGACACGGACGCTGCGAAACTTCTTAACATGTTCCAGACAGTAAGCTTCAGCCTATCATGCTATGTGCACTTCCTTTAAAATTTATTGACAGCTACTCGACACATATGGCCTCAGCGCTAGGTCCCGCCGACACCTGCTGGTTGGCACACAACGGCTTTCTATATCTGCAAGTCAGCCTCCCACTTGTTACGAACTGGAGAACATTGAGATGGTCAGCGAACACCCCGTTGACGGAGGGGGCTTCGCTGACATCCACAAAGGCCACTTACTTGGTCAAGTCGTTTGCCTCAAAGTGCTACGAGTTTATCATACGTCAGATGAACATTCTGTTCTCAAGGTAGGAAGCCTCCTTATACATCTACCCACATGCCGATACTAGCCTTTGACAGCATCTCTTCAAAGAAGCTATTCTCTGGAGACAGCTATACCACACGAATCTCCTTCCGATATATGGGCTCTATCGATATAAAGGACGCCTCTGCCTAGTTTCTCCTTGGATGGCATATGGCAGTGTGATAAAATTTTTGTTGGCTCATCCTGACGAGGATCGGCGTCTGTTGGTAAATATCCTTTTCTTGTTCTGTAGTTGTGTGATTTAAAACATGCGAAAGGTCTTGGACGTAGGCTCTGGACTATCTTACCTACATTTACATGATATCGTGCATGGGGACCTCAAGGGAGTAAGTTCTTTATTTCTTTTATATCCACGTCATTTAAATGGTAACTTTTCAGGCGAACATCCTTGTTGGTGATGATAAACGGGCGCGCATCGCCGATTTCGGTATTGCTTCCGTCTCCAATACGAGTATCCGTTCCTTGAACACCCGTTCATCTGTTGGGTCCTGGGGCGGATCTATTCGCTGGCAATCCCCTGAATTATTTGATTTTGAAACTGACGAAATTGTCCAAAACACGAAAGCCAGTGATGTATACGCATTCTCTTGCGTTGCGTACGAAGTAGGCCTACTACCTCTTAAACAGAAAGAGTTTCTAAACGATGGCAACCTAGGTTTTCGTTGGGAATGTTCCTTTCTTCGAACACCCTCGCGATTCCGTCGTCATGCTTAAAGTTACTACAGGCGAAAAACCATCGTTACCACCAGCACCAAGCACGGTATGGGGTCCTCGGGGACTGACACAAGCGGTGTGGCTGTTGATGGAAGCATGCTGGAATGCTAACCCAAGCCAGCGCCCAAATATTTGTGATGTTGTTTCACAGTACAAGTCAACCGTTCTTGTGGACGACCAGCGGCCATTGGAGAGTGCGGATGTGATACTTTCTACAGCCACTTTTCGCCATTCAGTTGGAGGTGGAGCTGATTTACCTTCTGTTGAAGAGGTCGTGGAGATTCTTGATAGACAGTTAAGTATGTAGGAGGACACTCACACCTTTAGGGATATATCGCTAGCACTGGCTAGTTCAAACCATATCTATGTACTGCTGTCGCTTTCGTAAATTGTACTTCATGAGTGACTTTCGCTTTTTGGTAGAGCCGGCATGCCGAGATAAACTCAGCCAGTGCTCCGATTACTGTGACATCATGTAACTGGTGTTCGTAGTTGACAGGAGGTTTGCTTTCGATCTTGACTGGCTCATTCACTCCTAGGATGTAGATCCTCATTTTATGTGGTACAATGGGAAAAACAGACATAGTGAAGAGGACGATAATAAGACATGTGGTAGTACTTGAGGGCTGAGGCCCTACGTCGATGCGTCAGCTACTTGTATCTCTCGTTTATTTCCCTTGGTAAGGATTTCCTCGATTTCTTGCACGGAAGGTAAAGCAGCCCTTCCTCCCACCGAATCGCGGAAATCGGCAGGGGAAAGTATAATGCTCTCGCTTTCCAATGGTCTATCATCCACAAGAATAGTTGAACTGTGCTTGGTGACGACATCGTAGATGTTCGGGCGCTGGTTTGGGTCAGTACTCCAACATGATTCCATTAACGACCACGCCGTCTCTGTCAATCCCCATGGACCCCATGTGAGGCTTGATGGAGGTGGTCGTGACGGTTTCTCGCCTGATGAAACTTTGAGCATGACAGCGGAGTCGCGAGGGTGTTCGAAGAAAGGGACATCTCCAGTAAATATCTAGATTATAACCGTTGAGATACTCATTGTGACAATTTAATAGAGGGTACTGGGAATACCTCATACGCAACGCATGAAAAAGCGTAAACGTCGCTGGCTTTGGTGTTCTGAACAACCTCGTCGGTTTCAAAATCAAACAATTCTGGGGCTTGCCATCTAATCGATCCGCCCTTGGATGAAACAGATGAATGAGATGTCCAGTGTAGTATCGTCGAATCGGTAACGGAAGAGAGGCCGAAGTCGGCGAGGCATGCCCGCCTGCAACCGTTGACCAGAATATTCGCCTGGAAGTTAATTAGATGAGGGACGGGGAGAGAAGAACAGGTAACCCACTCCCTTGAGGTCCCCATGTACGATATCATATGTGTGTAGATAGGCTATCCCGGATCCTACATCCAAGACCTTACAGGCCTTTAAGCTATCAATCAAGCGAAATGGCGATAGGCACTTACCAGCAACCCTCGGTTTTCGTCAGGATGCTCCTTCAAGAATTGAGTGATATCGCCATATTCCATCCAAGGAGCAACGAGGCAGAGGCGTCCATTATAGCGATAAAGCCCATAGATCGGAAGAAGATTCAAATGAGATAGCTGTCCCCATAGAATGGCCTCTGCGGAAAAATGCTGGTGGGGAGACATTCAGGCTGGTGTGTAAGACAACGTGGGATGACTATTTACCTTTAAAAATGACTGAAGCTCTGATGACTGGTAAATTCGAAGTACTTTGAGACAAACTACTTGTCCAAGGAAACGCCCTTTGTGAATGTCGGCAAAACCGCCAGCGGCTACGGGATGTTCGCTAACCATCTCGATGTCTTCAAGGTTGTAGCAAGTCGGGTATAGGCCCGTAAGGCGGGAAAGCCGCTGAGTGGCAACCAGAAGATTGCGTCGAAATTTGGCGCTGAGACCAGGTGCATCAAGGAGCTACAAAGAAACGAAGTTAGCACGAACCAAGCATTCAGGTATGCTGGTACTCACTGTCTGTAGCATATCAAGCAGTCTGGGTGCGTCTTCTATAGTGCAATTGAGAAGCTGCCTGTACTGCTCAACATTATCGAAGACGGCTCCGAGGAATGTCACTAGAGCCCTAATATTGTCTTTTGGTTTTACGTGTTCGGCCAGCCGACTTGAATCACCAACCGAAGCCAGGTCCATATTTGATTGAGCCCTTTGCTTGTCTTTACGCTGCGCTAGGATGGCATGTTGTGTTTCTTCGAGTTCGTCAAGAGTAGAACGGATGGCAAGAAGCTTTTCCACCTCGTCCAAGTGGGAGAACTTCGGATCGAATGATGTGTGTTCCTTAGATGGGCCCGTTCCAAAAGTGTCGAAGTTGACAGGTGCGCTCCACTTGTCGTTTGGCGAATATTCTGGTGGTGGGGGCTCTGCGATATGTTCAACACTTGGTACACTAGGTTCAGCTAAAACTTGCACAACATCGGATTTATCGAGGTCGATGCTTGGAGCGATGGGCACTGGCTTCTTCTCATCAACAGCGACAACGGGCGTCCAGCTCTTTCCGCCTTGTAGTTTTAGTACGACACGGTCTTTGCCTGCGCTCTGAAACACCCGAACAGCGTCTGCAACATCTTGGTCGGTTGTAATCATTACAGTATCCCCATCTTCATCCTCGTATGAGATACGAACATCTTTAGGGTCCGGGCAGAGGCTAGGATTGGGATAGAAGTTGACGTCGAAGAAAGGGTCGACCTGCAATTTATCTGTAATACTCTCGCGAAATTGCTTGTAGTCATCCTGGCGAGCCTTGAATCGGTAAGCCATACCACTCGGTGCAATAAACTTGAAAGCATATATTGTAGCGTCGAGAGTAGGAGACATGATAGATGACAGTGGGCTCGGAAGATCATTAGGGTCATTAGGGCTAAGGGGGTTGCCTTCAGATGCTGACGAAGCATATACGGCAGAAGATTGTGTGCTAGTAACAATTATAGGAGGTGTGATCACCAATGGGCGAGTGTGGCCAGGGTCCATCGTCTCCTTTGACGGTGTTATTTCTGTAGTTGGCTCTCCCAAAGCTGAAAAGGATATTGTCGACGAAGTTACTGTGGAGGTTGAACGCGTCATTGGATATATAGAGCTGGTGTTGACGAAGGATTCATGAAGAGGAGACTGCTCTTGGCGATCGGAGTTCTCTTCTACGGGAGAAAAAGGAGAGTCCGCCGAGAGTGGGGTGTCACTTCGACTAACCGGTTCAAAGAAACGATCTACGATCGTTCCCACCGCCTCTGGTGCAGAAACCTCTTGATTCGCTGCTATAATCTGAGGAAACATATCATCAGCGGGTTTCACGAAAACGAAGGGGAGCCGCTCACCTGATCGTGAGTTGCCGCTGCCAAAGAGTAAACATCAACAACAGCAACCAACCGCCCGTCGTCTTCGATAACAGGCATATGGAGGAAATGTCCATCTAATTGAAAGTTCAATCAATGATGGAAGGAATATGCCAGTGAGGAATCCACGCACTATACATCTTCTTGGCTGTGTCATGAACAGTCATTGTTGGATGAGCAGTATCTGGCTGGGGCGTCATGACTCTGACTACACTGCATCGAAGGGCATCCAATGCAGGTGCGAGGACCCGAAGAAGAATATCTTTTGAGGTAAAAATACCAACAATGCGTGGAATGCGACGAGCCGTCCCCGGAGAAGCTGGTGTAGCATCTTCCATGACACATACTGCAGATATTCCCCTCTCCTTCATGAGCTGTGCTACTTCGCGTACAGAAGCTTTTGGGCCGATGGTCACAGGCTGAGTTGTTGAGCCCATGGTGCTTGCTAAATCGGGAAGCGCGGTCCTCTCACGAAGCTTTGCGGCCCATGAAAATATCTCAGACTGAGACCCATCGTTACCAAGCTCAGCTTCAATGCCGGCCATGGCATTAAAGAGTTGCTCAGAGGCAGAAGATCGACGATGAGCGGTAGCAAGAGCATCGTAGAAAATCTTGGAAATGTCGAGAATACCAAAGATGTTCCCGTCTTCGCCGCGGATGGGCTGTACATTTCAAAATCAGTAAAATTGCAAACGAAGCTATGAACAGAGCTCCTAACCAGATGTCGGAATCTCTTTGTAAGCATTTGCTCCAAGGCTTGGGACGCAGTAGCGGAACCATCGATGACCACTGGGTTGCGAGTCATTATCTGACGGACGGAAGTTGTACGTGGGTCGAGGCCTTCTGCTACAACCTGTGAATGTGTTAGATCCCTCAGCGATTGAGTTATAGGTAAGAATCATACGCGATAAACTAGATCTTTCGACGTTACGATGCCAGTAACGCTCTTCCCATCGACAACAAGAAAACAGTCCGCTCTTTTGGCGACGCATAGCTGGGTAGCGTCTCCAATAGTGGTCTTTTCAGGCACTTTCAAAGGAAGCGCTGGCTTGAGTGCCGCCAAAGTACCTTTCAAAGCCACCCTTCGAGCACCATATTGGCTTGAGGTCAGGGAGGGATTCCTTTTGCGTGAAATCTCAGTTTCTAGTTTCTTACGGATAGCCTGTTGTGTAAAAGCATTAGGTGTGTGCTAAATAATGAGCGTTGGAAATAAACACCTCATCTTTTTGAGCCAATCGCTTCCTCGCTTCTGGAAGTCGGGAAGTGGAAAGAGACATCGAATACAATGGCCTTGCCAGATAGGATAAAAAGTATATAGAACCGATGTTCTAAAGCCTTGTTTTACCCTATTTTAAAGGGCAAAAGTAAAGGACAACATGAGGAAAGTCACCAGGGAAGCTGTCACTCAGATATGATAAGGCTGGCGCCTATTTCGCAGACCTTGTGACCACCGATCATACACGCCTCAAAGCATACTCTTCATTGACATGGCCGGTGGGCCATTTGGACAATTAGAACAAAAGTTAAGTTATCAACCCAGTAAAGCATTGACCTTAACCGGTATGGGCGCCTATTAATATTAATACAGACATAAATGAGAAACCTGACGGTGGTAAACTTTGAGTTATTGCCGCACCTCGTACACGTTGGACGGTACAGAAACTCGGATATTCCAAAACAGCTGGTGCCAAGGTCCAAAATTGCCGTAACTGCATCCCTTCTCTTTGAAAATACCCAAGACGGCCCGTGCTGGCTTACATTGGCCGGAATATATGTTCAAGTTGATGTATGAACTTGTTACACTGAAAGTGAGACCAAAGATACCGAAAGATACAAGGACAGCCATAGAATGGCATTGCCAGTGAAATGAACGGATTATCACGGTTGTCCACCAACCTTGCCACCACGCTGCGAACATGTTTAACCAATTCGGAACGGTTCAATGCCGAGCCTGGGAATGTTATGCCAAATTTGTACTCTACTTTCCCAACCAGGATTTCGCGCCATCGATGACCCAGTTTGAGTCTCCAAGTCCTTGATACTTTTCAATCACAATTGACGCGTTATTTCTGCTCCAATATTCGCTATGAGCGTGGCTATAGTGTTGGCTTTCCCCTCAAAAAATTCTTTCCCTCCTCGCATACGGTTGATAATGTCGTTCGGCCAGCACACAATAAAGACTCTGACAGTAGAAAGACCCCGCCGCGGCGCCGCGAAGCCACGGCCAACTCTTCCAAGAGCAAAAAAGGCGAGTATAAAGTCTGCGAGCTACATGGACGTATGGAGCACCGTATCATTAACGAAAGGGAGTGCAGAACAGAAACTCAAGGATTTAGAATACTATTGGGATACCGTTGTCTATGAGGTAAGTTGAACAACGTTATGTATTCTACCTGTCTTATACTCATTAAATGCCATTACGAACTTCTGATAGGTTGAGAACCGCATATTCAAAGTGCATAAACATCAATTCATGCTGGGCGCCGAATTCTTTCAATCGTAATTCGAATCCACAAACACTGAAGACAAGCCCATCCAACTGAACAGGATCACAACAAAAGACTTTCGCGCTCCTCTGAAATTTCTCTACTCATCGTGAGCTCTGTATCCTCAATCGCAATTTGTTAACAATTCATTTGTATCCGGACCTATTAAATCATTGCCACAGTATTCCGTGACCGAGTGGGCCTCAGATATCCGGTTTTCCACGAAACGGAGAATGCTGGACACGCGAAATCTTGCCATCGGACGACTAGCTGGCATATCCGCACTGTCGACTGCAGAGGACACCGTAGCTCTCGCTCAAAAGTGTGATGTTTTCGGGTGGCTCCCTTCATCATACATAACGTGGGCGAGCAGGATACGCGGCCTATCACATCTTGACGAAGTTACAAAGCTTGGACTGGAGACGGTCTTCAAGCTCTGTCGTGCTCACGATCAGGTTTTACAAGCCGGGTCAACGCAACAGGAACTGTCTCACGAATCGTGGAATACCGCTGTCACCAAAGCATTTCAATATGAATTGCAAACAAAGTGCAACGGAACGAGCGGCGATTGTTCGTATAAGTGGTGTATCAAACTGGCTGTGTTCAGCGTATCTCGAGTTGGTAGAACGAGACGCTCCCTTGTCTGACGAGGGAGCTATTAAGCTCGACCATGAGACCGCGATCAGGATAGGAAGAGCACGGACAGCCTACTGAAAGCTTCGTCAGGTACCCGCGACGGAACGATATCGAATTTACCATTCATCGAGAAGGAGCTGCACGCGGGGTTGGCCGCTGCGAAGAGCTTTTCCTTGGTAGAGAAAGTTGAGCTGGGACGCAAACACCAAGTGGTCGGGTGGTTCAGCGCCGTCCTCGTTAATCTTGTACAGAGAGGCAACATTCCATATGAAGAGGCCTCACAGCTAGGATTTCGCACAGCTATAACGTTATACAAGATCCCCAGCAAGCGCTATACTGTCGCGTTGGGAAAGGATGAATATCCTTCCGACTACGAAAATGCGACCAATGAAGAATTCTCGCATGAGTTTTCGTTGGTTCGAGCGGCGAACGAGGCTTACCAGAAACCAGAACCAAGAGGCGGCGTAACTACACCACAGGAAAATATCCAACCTGGGCAGGCGGATGGAAATTGCAGTTTGACTATTAACGGCTAGGCCAAGGCGGCCTCTGCCAGTGGATTGGACACTCAACCAAACGTCAACAGTTCGCCGGGCGCCCCTTCAGTCTGTCAGTGATCCACGAGTTAGTCTATGTATTCTCTATAATGGCATCTAACTCTCTCACCGATTTTGCAAACCGCGTTGATCAGTAGCCACATGAGTGCTGGTATATATATCGTCATGGGCAGTGAAATATTATACATGTCATTTCGGCAGTGAGATGCCTCAATTCCGAATACTCGGGGTTCATATTGATGTTGAGACTTGTGTGGTAAACTTTTATTGGTCAAATTAGATTTATCAAGGCCATGATCCTACAGGCAAGCCTGCAGGCTACAACGAGGCGCGTTCTGTGATTTGTCTTCTTTCTCAGGTCGTCCAAATTTCGAAACCACAGCCTCCAAGCCTGTCAGTTGACCTTGGCATAGCGATGTTGCAGCCTTCCCCCAAACAATTTTATCACTCCCTTGTTGGGACTCTAAGTATATGCTGCACTTGACTCACCTTCGACTCTTCGACAATCTTTTAACAATTTGGAACCATCTAGTCTTTTAGGGCAACCTGGATCATGATCACGATCATATAATTGTCGCTTGTGTAATAAGAAAGTCATGCTCTTTTCAACAGCTTTCAACAACTTGCAACAATGCATGCCAAAGACCAGTACTGTTCTTGTTCTACGTCAATCTTCTATCCTTATATAACATGAATGATTGTCAGAGATACCCCAACCTTGAAACACGATGACTCCCCCTCACAAACCGCTTCCGAAAAGGACTACTGAACTGCATCAGCAAGCGCTGACGACCTCCGAGAATGCCGTTAGTGGTACAAACGCGGCCTCTAGTAACGTTCATGAACGAGGACCAACAATAGAAGTCATACATAATGAGGCAGATGAGGGACACTCACAGAAAATCTGGGACCAGGAATTCTACACAGATGTCGTGGTTTTTGAGGTACTACTGTTTTCCTTTTTTCCCAACTCAGCCCCAACTGACCATTGCGCAATCCACTAATTTGTATTATGTCCTGAACTAGGTAGAGGAATGCCTTTACAAAGTTCCTAAACGCCAATTCGAAATGACTACGAGCTTTTTCAAGCCATATTTTCAAACCATTGGGACTGAGAATAAGACTATCAAAATGAATAGCGTCGCGAAAACGGATTTTTGTGCCTTGCTGAGAGTCTTATACCCATCGTAAGTCCTGAACTGGGTTCCATGATCTATTAATAATTTCATGGGTCCAGACCTCTTTCACCAATACATGAATTCCCAGTCGACGAGTTGAAATCGATTCTAAAATTATCTACTCAATGGAGGATGCCGGGCGTCCGAAATCTGGCAATTCAGCGGCTCGCGTTCATGCCAATGAACTTAGTCAACAAAGTGATTCTCGCTCGTGAAAACGGTGTCGCCGACTGGCTGCGTTCTGCATACATTTCCTTAGCTGGCAGTGTTGAATCTTTACCGCAAGATGAAGTGACGAAACTTGGCTTGGAGACGGTCTTTAAACTCTACCGCTCCCGAGATGCGGTTCTGACGGAGGGAACCGCCAACCAATGGCCGGTTGCAGATAAGTGGGAAAGCGCAGTCAACGAAGCATTCGAAAAGGAATTGCAGGGCCCCAGGCGCGATTCCATTGAAAGAGCTGTGCTGGCTGAAAAGTGGGGTGCGCAACAATGGCTGCGCTCTGCATATCTTGAGCTGGTGGAAAGAGGTATGTCCTTGACTGACGAGGAGTCTGCCAAGATTGGGTACCAGACTGCAATCAGGCTACTCAGAGCACGGGAGCTCCTGGCCATCACACAACGAGGCATTTTCGATGATAAAACGTCGGTCAATCTTCGCGTAGTCGAGCGTGAGATGTCCGTAGAGCTGGGCAAGGCGAGGCATCTCTCTGTGATAGAGAAGGTGGACTTAGCTCAAAAGCATCAAGTGGTCGAATGGCTCAAAGCTGCTCTTATCGAGCTTTCTCGGAGGGGTGATATCACACCTGAGGAATCGCTCAAGCTAGGACTCCACACAGCCATCTCCATCTACACGGTCCGCAGCCAGTATTACGGTGTCCCTTTTGGAAAGCCAAAGGAAGACCTCTTTGCATATGAGCGTGCTGTAGATATCGAGTTCGCAGAGGAGCTTGCGTCTGCAAGAGCTGCAAGCGAGAGATATCAGAAACCAATGGTCGAGGATGAGGGCGGAGAGGAGAGAAATATACAGCGGTTCAAGGAGCAGAGGCAGGTAAAAGTCACGAAGGACGACGAGAAGCGTCAGGCTCAGATCACGGCAGGACGTGGGAAGACCCATGACGAGGAGGGCGATAGCCAACGCCGAGCCACAGAAGAAGACGGGAAACGCAATGTCGAAACCGACATTGACCCTCAACCTAATGTCAACAACCCTTCGAGTATCCCTCCAACTTAAGCCCTCATATACCATGTTCATTGAAGTTGACTGTAGAGCGCGGAAGTAACGGGTCAGTATATATCACTAATCGACGGACTCTGTCGCAAACAAATTCTCAACTGGCACTTATGACTGGTAATAATATTGTGCCCTCGATTTTTGCTATTTGTGGGATACTTTGTTTCGCCTTAGATGCATCACATCGGTGCCTCGAGGCGAACCATTCCGGCCCCATTTTATTTTGCCGGCAACGACCTTACAACGAGGCATACATTATAATATCTCGCATTCCGCCGCTCACTCGTAAGATTGTTGACATCCATGGCTATAGTTCATCCTTCCCCTAAACTATTCCATCCCTCGCTCACTGAACCTGGTTCTACTGATGATTCCCTTTGTATGGGTAACTGGGAGCCACCTGATTCAGAAATCAAATCCTACTCTACTGCATTCGAAATAGATATCGCCGTAATGAATGATTCACAAATACCTGCCAATGCCCTTAGTGATCCAAAGTGTGAATCGTCGGTCAAAGGCCAGGTCAGAGATTCTGAATATTATTTGGACACAGTCGTATTTGAGGTAAGTAGCTTCGTATCACAGGATAAGCACCATTCTAACGATAACTCAAGGTCGAAGACCAGTTGTACAAGGTGCCCCAATACCACTTCCTGACGGGTACCGATTTCTTTCTGCCGCTCCTCTCTCAATCCTCGAGATGCGAGAACGAAAATGAAACGGTCATCAAGCTTGACGGTGTTTCAGGAACAGATTTTCGTACCCTGTTAAGTTTAATGTACCCACAGTGAGTAAACGATCCCCGTAGAACATCTAAACGTCTTGAAACCTGAAATGATTAACAGGTATATTTCGTTGACCCGGGACTTCTCCAATGACGAATGGATCTCGATACTGAAACTGTCTACACGGTGGAATATGTTGGACATCCGCAAGCTGGCTATCAAACGGCTAACACTGATGACTATGCCTCCGGTGTCCAGAATTATTCACGGTCGAGAATTCAACGTCTATGAATGGTTATATTCAGGATGTGCTGAAATGGCACAAAGAGCCGATAAAATTTCACTTGACGAGGAGGCACAGCTTGGATTGGAGGCTACCTTCAGGCTTTATCGTGTACGCAATCTTGCTATCCGCCGAGCAGGACTTGAAATAGCACCAGTACCATTCGATTTCATAGACCGGTGGGGGTCTACGATTGAACAAATATTTGCAGATGAACTGCATCTTCTCCCGAAGTGTGACAGTGTTGAGAGATCTCTACTTGCAAACTCTTACGGTGTGGCAGAGTGGCTTCGATCCGCTTATGTTGAGCTATGCCAGAGACGAGAGCCCCTTTCTGACGAAGAGGGCTTGCAGCTCGGGTGCCAGACGGCCATCCGAATATGCAGGACAAGAGAGGTTCGTATCAGGGGTTTTTACAAGTCGGACACGGTTGATAAGGAACTACGGCAAGAACTGGAGGGCATGGTGGAATACGAGACGCGGGAGCGACTGGTTTTGGCTCGCAAGTACGGCGTGGCTGAATGGGTTAGGTCCTCGCTCCTGGAATTGGCCAAAAAGGATGTCGTGTCATGGGATGTCGCGAAGACTGTCGGTTTGGAAACAGCAATCAAACTGTGCAGGGTACAAGAGGAAATTTACATCCCAGGTTCCGACCACAGCGGAGTAAGATGTGACGACATAGTGAATAAAGAATTTAGGGATGAGCTGGACGCAGTTAAGAACGCAGAGGCGGTTTATGGTGAAGAGGTTGACAAGAAAACGGAGGATCCAAAGGTGAACAGACACACAGAAGCTGAGGGACAAGAGGGGAATGGTAAAACAGGCGATCAATCGGAAGAACGCACTGTGTCCCCGTTGGCACCTGTACCTCAAGTTGCCGTAGGTTCGAGGAACTTGCCAAAGAAGAAGAAGAAGAAGAAGTAGTAGTAGTAGAGTCCAAGTCCTATGTTAAAGGACTGGCTTCGCTTATATAACAATCCGCAAGTTGCCGCTTTTGGTTGCCAGAAAGCTCCAGAAAGTCCACCGTTTCAACTTGATACCTCTTGATATTGACCATTGTTCTCCGAGTTGAAGTCTATTTGAAGTCTATATAAAGCTGCCGTGATCGGGTGATATTATATTTCCCCTCCTTGGATGTGCCATGAGTCTGCAGCAAAGCACGTTCGCCCCCTTGCTCTCAAGTTCCTCTTCTCTTTGTCCCTTACTTAAGCTGCCAAAACGCTTAAATGTCGCATTAACTGGTGGCTTGCCGCGTTAGGAGGCGGCAAAACTAAGCAATGGTGGCGCGAGCCATCGTTACATTCATCGACAAGAGGATGAGATAACTATATCCGTCGTGAACGCTGCCGTGGTAGATGGGGCGGCCCCAAAGAAAATCCAGGACCCAGATTTCTACATGGATGTTGGGGCCTTTGAGGTAAGCTGTTCCACAGACTTAGTCTTCTCACAGTTTACTGAAATCGCAGCCCATTGACGATTCTTAGGTCGAAGAATGTTCAAAATTCCAAAGTATCAATTCCTCAAAAAAACCGACTTTTTTCTGCCGTACTCCTGGGACGATAATAATATCCACATTTGTTAAAGGTGGTTAGGTGAGAGAGCAAAAGAGAGGCCGAATAGGCCGACACGGACGCGCAAGAATGGACCACAATGGATGTATAGACACTGGTAGAGAAAACTACGAACGAAAAGGAGGGGAAATGTACGACGTATTGTATGTACATGTTAGGATTAGAGGGGTCTCGTGCCGCCACCACCAGACGCCTTCAACAACATTAAGCTGGAGAACGTTTCAAAGATTGACTTCCGCGCGCTCCTGAAAGTTTTGTACCCATCGTAAGTTTCACCATGTATCCAACAGCTCTAAGTGATTCTATTGGTCCGGGCATTCCACATCAACGTTAGACTTTTCCGTGGAAGAATTGAGCTCAGCTCTCTAGCTGTCCTCCCGATTGGAGATGCTAGACATACGAAATATGGTCATCCAGTGGCTTAATTTCAAGCCAATGAACTTGGTCGATAAAGTGGTCCTTGCCCGCAAAATGTGGTGTCGTTGAATGGCTCCGTTCTGCATATGTCGCCCTTGCAGGAACGATCGAGAGCTTCTCACAGCTGAAGCAGAGCAATTCGGTTTACCGACAGCCTTTAAACTTTGCCGTTCCCTGGATATGGTTCAAGAAAGCGGGAGCTCGTTGCTTTGGCTCACCGTTGATGCTGGTCGGCCTGGCGTTGAAGGAGAAATTACAGCTCCCCAATCGCAGTGCTGTTGAAAGAGCTTCGTTGGCTCAAGAATGTGGTGGGCGACAATGGCTGTGTTCTTCATATCTCGAGCTCATTGGTAGAAAGACACCTCTGACTGACAAGGAGTCCGCAAGGCTTGGATATGAGACTGCGATTAGGTTAATGAGGGCGCGGGAGCGGCAGCATCGGTCAACACCTCCGAAATGTTCCTAACCAATCCTTGCATGATCTTTCCTTCGTCGAGCAAGAGATGTCCATGGAGTTGGGCAAGGTGAGGAATCTTTCTTCGATAGAGATGGTGGAGTTATCTCGAAAGCATCAAGTGGCTGAATGGCTTCGGACTGCTCTCGTCGATCTTGCTCGTAGAGGGGAAATCACACAAGACGAATCGTCGAAGCTGGGTCTCGAAACAGCCATATATTTGTACAATGTTAGCACCAAGTGTTACGGTGTACCACTATGTAGTCCAGGCGAAGCTTTGCCGGAATACGAACGCGCGATTGACACGGAATCTGCGGATGGACTTGCGTCAGTACATGCTGTGGACGAGATCTATCAGAAACTGATCACAAGAAATGGGTTAATGTTAGACATAACTCAACTAGAAGAACAGGAGTGGATGGGACTCACCGAGATCCACGGTGGAAAGCCTCAGGTTCATATTGGGGTTCCAGAGCAAGATGGGAAAGGTCAGGCCGATACTGAAGTTCCGGAGCAAGATAAGACAAGCCAGATCGATGTTGAAGTCGGGAAAGGTCAGGCTGATCTCAAAGCTGAGTTCTTAGGCTTTAGCTGACGTTAGTGCTCGACCTGATTCCAGTAGTCCTTCAAGAGCTTAGAGATTGGGTTCGAGTTATGGAAGACCCTAGATATAATTGCATGCCCATATGACGTATCAACGGTTACTAGAACATAAAGAGAAGGTGTAATAGCTGTATCCGTGCTTCCAAGAGATACACATTAACGTTATTGATGTTACACACCATCGTTGTAAACGGTGCCTAATGTGGAGCTATGTCAGGCTCAGCCTCCGACCGGAAACAAGCGCTCCACCGATCTTGTAACGTTTTTGGTGAAATCCGCGGTTGTACAGTGGTCGAATAAATTGAAGTGCTACCCTAGGTGGTAGATCACTTGAATCAGGTATCCAAACTTCGGTTTGTGAAGGTCTGTGAAGGTCCAAAATCTGTCATATCTCCGGTTGATGAGGAGGGGCTTGGAAAATTATTGGGGTTCGATTTGGATTCGATGATAATTGGATATGATCTTCATTAGCTATAGCCAGTCTACTTCGCTTTTTTTTTTTTTTTGTTGTCGTAGGAAATGCAGGGTCATCCAGTGGCTGTGTTTTACACTGACATAACGTCAGGAGTGGCAGGTGTATCCTACGTTCGTACTTGATTGACTGGCTGCGCTTAGAAAATACGGGATGGAAAAAGCGACATTGGCAGGTCGTGCGAAGCTAAGGAGAGGGTGCCTATTGGGAACGCTGGCTAGGGCCGCCTCTACGATGGTTGGTGGGATATTGTCAAGAACCAAATGAATACTAAGACGTATGTGCCAAAGACGCGCGGGCACAAGATTGCCGATATTGCCGCAATGCGACACATAAGGGTACCCATTTTTACGACTGCGTCACTTCCCAGGGATGGGGCAGTACTGAGTAATAGACGTCAACGTGCACAATGGGTTACACGTAGGCATTCAGATCATTTTCGACAACACGGTTTCAAACTTGCATTTGAATTCAATGTCGGCCCCAGTGGAGTACCAGAACGCGGGCGTGGATCTTGTCCCTCATATGATCAACAGTAATTGGGATGCCGTCAGCCTCCCGCGGATACTAGACAGCAAGTCGAATATAGCTTTTATATCTGACGCCCCTCTCGGCCATGACCACACCCGTGGCCATTGTGAAAGGAGTAAGCGCCCGCAGTCTCAAAAAAGTACTCTGGGCGCTCACATGATGCATCCGTGTGCTGGTTGATTACTGTTGGAAAATTAATCTAGAACTGTCCTGCCAGCCTGAGAAGGAGGAGATAGGTATACCTCAAGCTCAGGTAAAGTTGGATGGTCCTGTATAATGCCAAAGTCCTGGAGAGAAATATCTGCCCTACTCGCGAAGCAACCCCAGAAGTGTGAACAGATGTGAACCTGCCAAGAACCAGGTGAACGGTATTTCCTTGATGAACGTGGTTCTCGGGCCTCGGCTAATGCCGCTGCTAGTGGCGTAGACGGTAGCACTGTTTTATATTGTTAATCTTAGAAGGTGTCACAAAACACCGTAGATCCAACATCGGTCGGTGAATCTTGAACTTGTCGGTCATTCAAAGTGACCGCCCTCAATCGCGCTTCGATTTTCTCTGTCGTATCGCCTGCCATCGACCTGTCAATGCCTGTGATTTCTTATTCTGTGATACCAGAATACCATGGCTCAGCTGAAGACGATTCGAATTGCTTTAACTCTGATGATAATTCTCAAGATTGGTTATCCTTGAGTCTAGTTACTGGTCGTCCCAAGTCAATACACTCTACTGTCTCAATATGCTGAAACCTGTCGTCGACAAGTTCTCGCCGACCTGATCTCCGTGATGTCCCCAGGTGGTGGCACTGCGTACTTTCTGCGGACAATCATTATAAATGATATGGTGTGTGAAAAATTTACACGCTAGGCTCTTCAAGGCGTTAGTTCTCATGTTTTTTCAGGAACAACAGCCTCGCCCCGTAGATAGACGCTGGATGTCCTGCTGTGATTGGTTGGTGTATTTCAGCGGCATCAAATGTGGAAGTCCATAGGACATATGTTCGGCTGGTCATCAGGTTCAAAACAGGCGCCCGTGCTTATCAAGTATATGTAGTTGACAGCTGCCCAGGTCGTACGCTTCCTTACTGTCAATAACCCTATCAGAGTGCGCAATTCGGCTCACACTGTGGATTCGCCCACTACAGTGACAACGACGGTCGATCCTGATGTTCTCGCCTAGTGCTCAGGTGCCAGACTCCAGGAAGAGATTGGCTCTCAAAGATGAGGTTAGCAGTCTTAGGAGCTTGTTGTATTAATTAAGTAGCGCTTACACTCCCATAGGCTCTTCGTAAGAAATTCGAGACTGAACTTGCGCGAAAGAAGAATTATGTCCCCCCACAAGGCCTGGGTGGTGCTTTGAGGAAAGGAAAATCGAACGCTCCAAAAGGCACACTGGCTGCACTCAAGCCGAGCCCCCCTTTGAAGGTTGCCGAGAATCTCACTGTCGGTGAGGCTACCCAAGCCTGTGTGGCCAAGAGGACCGACTGCTTTCTCGTCGCTGACGAAGGGGGCGTGACTGGTATAGTCACCTCAAAAGACATAGCCTACCGGGTAAGAATTCTCTTCCATAATTTCACGACTATTTTTTGACGACTTGTACAGGTCATAGCAGATGGTCTTGATCCACGCACAACTCTTGTCCGTCAGATCATGACGCACAACCCGGTTATCATCGATGCCACCTCCACCCCAACGCAGGCGCTAGAGTACATGCTCGCAAACAAATGCCGACATTTGGTAAGCAATACATTTTCTCCATAAGCTCAACATCTACTTATCACATTGTCAGCCTATGCGTGGTGATGATGGCAGTATCGTCGGTATCTTGGATATCGCAAAGGTTTTTCATGAGACTCTTAGCCATGCCCACCGCAGGTCTACCGCATCTGAGCAACTATTCAGTGCTATGGCTGGTCTCGAGGCTGAGTTGGGAACCGACGGTGCAAATTCGGACATGTTTGCCTGGGCCTCTAAGCTTCGCGAAAAGACTGCCCTCCCGGACTTGGCAAGTGTCATGGGCAGAAACACTCAGGCTGCCATGATCGGTCCCAGAGCCACCGTACGCGAAGTCGCGCAGCTCATGAAGGACAAGGAGACCTCGGCGGTCTGTATCATGGAGGAAGCAACTGCTGCTCCTCTAGCATCGGGTCGACGTTCAGCACGACTCGCTGGCATATTTACCTCCAAGGACGTCGTGTTGCGTGTTGTTGCTCCCGGATTAGATGCCCCTAGATGTAGTGTTGTCAGAGTCATGACGCCACAACCTGATACTGCTCATCCAACAATGAGCATTCACGAAGCAGTAACGAAGATGTACGGTACGTAAAATGGGTTTCCTACACCCGGATCATGTTTATATTGTCCCCCCCAGATGGTCACTATCTCAACATGCCTGTTATCGAGGAGGATGGCCGCTTGGTCGCCCTCATCGACATGTTCTCCCTAGCGGTGGCTACACAAGAACAAGTCCGTATCTTACCGTTGATCTGTGATCGTACATGGCGCCTAACTCCCGTTACTTTAGATTAAAGCAGCAAATCAGGACGAACCCGTTCCAGAAGTATCGGGTGTCACTGAGACAATGTTGGGTCAGTTCTTCGAGTCAACCAGGAGTGTAACACCACCAGCTACAGCCTCTGAAGTGTTTTCTTCACCAGGCGAAAGCAACTTCCCAGAACAGATTACCCGTTCTGATACACAAAGCAGCGATGTGATGTCTGCAAACAGTACTTATATAGAGCCCGTATCACGCACCGATTCAACGACGTCAATTCTATATCCAGATGCAGTCACTCGCCATGATGCTCTCAGGGACGATACTCCATCCAACCCGAATCAAGGCAGAAAATCGGAAACCTTGTTCCGCCCTGAATTGCGCAGGGCTGACGTGCCATCCATTCAAAGCATTCGCCCAGAGTCGATCGCTCATTCTCAGAGCGATAGGCCATATCCCAATACCAGTCACCTGGAGCCTATGATTCGATCGCACTCTCAGGGTCCTATAGACTCTATTCAAAGCAGTATGTCAGCACCAGTTCGCCCTGAGAACACCAAAAGTTATACAGAGCCGCTTCCATCTCATTCACGGAGGAGCGACGCTGCGGCAACTTTTGAAGGCCTCCATCCAGAACATGCCTTCCGGCCTGAGTCCCGCTTGAACGAAGCAGTACCGGTTCAGGGCTATCCGGATGCAGTGGCTCGCAAGGATTCCCAGAGGAGTGACGCGGGATCTGTCAAAAGCCTCCCAGAGGCGTTGATTCGTTCCGAGTCAATGAGGAGTGAGGCCGTGTCCGTTACTGAATCTATGTCCATGTCGGTCTCCTCGTTGGGCGATGCTTCGTTTATGTCAGCTTCGGACAGGGATATGCGAGATCACCTCAGAACAGCTATTCCTTCCACCGATACCCCGACCTTTCCTTTCAAATTCCGCGCCCCAAGCAAAGCGATCTATCGTGTCCAAGCTCGCCAAAATGACTACAATCACCTACGAGAAGTTGTGACAAACAAGCTGGCGGTGGACTCGTTCTTCGATGTCGACTCCTATTCTGATTCCAACCCCCGGCCCGACCATAACGATTTTAAAATCTTTTACGAAGATGACGATGACGACACCGTGGGAATCACGACTGATCACGACGTTATGGATGCTGTTAGTTTTGCTCGGAAAATGGGCAAAGAACGTGTTATGATCACCATACAAGGGGGAAAAGGTTGGTTGGCCGCGAGTTCTGCTGAGACGGAGACGGAGCCTATGCCAAGACCTTCGGCGGCAGCCCCACCCCCACCCCCACCTCCGAGAGTCGAACCCGAGCCTGTCCCTATACCAATTGAACAGCCTAAACCTGTCCCAGTACTCGTTCAAGACATACCACCTCCAGAGTACTCGCCCAGAGAACGACTGGAAAACTCAAATGTCCCTAATGCAACCCCTTTGAAAGAGTTCACTGTGCTTACAGCTAGGACACTCGTGGATGTGCAGGGAGTAGAGGCCTTGAAGAAGGACCGTCTTGAGGATCTTCTTTCTATGCATACAGCTCCCAATATCTCTGAGACGAAGATATCTCCATCGGCGTCGCCATTCCCGGTAGCCGACGAAAAAGGTCGAAGAGCGGTGTCCGCCGCGGTGGACGCGGGGTACTCTGGAGATCGGCGAACTTTTGAAGAGAAGAAGAAGACAGCTGAAAATATCAAGGCTTTGATCACGCGTCTAGCTGCCATCTTTGATAATGTGACACTTTACAAACGTCTCCTCGACTGTCTCGACGCAGATGCACAGAAGCTCTTGGACATGTTCCAAACCGTACGTCTCACAAGTATAATATAAGCAAGGTTGCTGAGCCATTATACAGCTGTTGGATGTACCTGGCTTGAGTGGGAGATTCCGACGAAACCTTCTTGTTGCTACACAGCGGTTGTCGAGGCGTGCCGGCCTCTACCCCAAGTGCTATACTCTTGAAGACATTGAGATGGTCGAGGAAAATCCCATCGCCGCAGGTGGCTTCGCCGACATCTACAAAGCCCGCTTTCTCGGACAAGGAGTCTGTTTAAAGGTTATAAGGGTTTACCAGTCATCCGACGTCCGGTTGTTTATCAAAGTAATTCCCAACCACCCCAATTACTTGCCGATGCTGATCTCCTGTTTGCTAGCGCCTTTCGGCCGAAGCTATCCTGTGGGGTCAATTGTCCCATATTAACCTCCTTCCGATATATGGGTTGTACAATTACAATAGCCGACTTTGCCTTGTCTCCCCTTGGATGGCATATGGCGACATCACCCAGTTTTTGAAGGAGCATCCCGACGAAAATCGGCCGCTTCTGGTGAGATCGTTTCTTTATTATTTGGCCAATTCATTCAATTAGTCCCTCAAGGTTTTGGATGTTGGGTCCGGTATTGCCTACCTTCATAAGAATGACATCGTGCATGGCGATCTGAAAGGGGTACGACATATACTGTTATCGTACCTTCGATCTTAATTGACCTTTGGGCAGGCCAACATCCTTGTCAACGGCTGTAGGCGCGCATGCCTAGCCGACTTTGGACTGTCTGGCGTTTCCGATGCGAGTACCTTACAGTGGTCTTCCAATTCCTCCGCTGGGTCTAAAGGGGGCTCAGTTCGATGGCAAGCCCCCGAGTTGTTCGACCCCGAGAATGAAGAGGTCATCCTCAACACTAAGGCCAGCGACGTATATGCATTTTCCTGTGTTACTTATGAGGTTCGCATTCTTAGCTCATTCCCTATTAGCTACTCACGTCTCCGCTCGCAGATTTTTACTGGCAACATCCCTTTCTTTGACCACTTCCGTGAATCCACGATCTTATTCAGAGTCAAAGCCGGTGAACAACCATCTCGCCCATCCGCTTCCAGCCCTGCCTGGGTTTCATGGGGTCTTACAGAAGCCACTTGGTCGCTCATGCAATCATGCTGGAGTGTGGACGTTACTCAGCGCCCCACTATTAACGACGTTGTCGCACAACACGGAAAAACTGTCCCCGCCCACGATGACCGACCATTGGAGAGCGAGGACATCATCCTCTCCCCTGCCCATTTCAGGGATTCAGTCAGTGGTAGAGCTGCTTTACCGTCCGTCGACGATATGAATGACATTTTGAGCCGCGGAGAAGTTCTAGATAGTAGCGAGACATGAAAAACCCCGCTTAGCTGTCAGCTACGAGGCATATGTAATATGAACAAATGTACTAACAAATATCGGACTCCTGTACACTAGAGCTTTGTAACAAAGTCCAACGTTAACGCCCTCGTAGTTCTCCCTATTGTATTCGCTTTCAAGCGCCTGCTTTTAATTTAATGCTGATCAAGCACAATCTCAACCTCTTGGAGATTCCTGAGACAGTCAGTCACCGTTCACAAGAGAAAAGATCTAGAAGGATATCATAGTATCAGATTATGAAAAAAAATGCGCCAGTGCCGGAGAAAGACCACCACCCACCCCATACAGAACTTGACTGCGGCCTATCAGCACCATGACTTCTGGTGTCTAAGCAAGACCGTGATAGGATTGGAACGATATGACTACGCCACTCCAGGATACGTGGACATTTCGGAAGATCAGCCCAAGCTTTTCTAGCATGCTACAAGCACCATACTTTTACCCAACTTTTATCAGTCCACTGAAATTAATTCCGGAGAGGCACACGCGAGTGGGTCCATGTTGACGTCTGGCGGCTCATCTCTAGCATCACTGCCTTGGCCTCGCATCTTCCATCCAAGTTTTGAAGCTATACATGCTACTTTAACATTCTGTACGCTCTGCTGTGGACAGCACAGACCACGAGAGACCACGTTCACAGCTTACAATTTGCCGTAAATCCCATCCGCCCCTTGTAAGGCTGCAAGTTCATTCGCAAACTTTGCATCTACCACCTTCTCGTAGTTGACATGACTCCCTCCCTTTTCCGACATGCCACCTCAACCATTGCTGTGAACGTTGTATAAGAGGATAGCTAGTTCAAAGCCGCCCACGATTACCCAATCGACATGTAGCTTTCGGCAAATGCCGACAGCACCTTTTCTGTGAGAGTACCACTTGAAACCTAGGAACGCGGTCATTAGCGCGTCCACTAATTATAAGTAACCCTCCGACTCCAACAGTTTTTTACATAAATTCAAAATTCAATCCCAAATGACTACAATACTCTTTCACTACGATATCCAATCTATCAAGGTGTGTCATCCCACTCCAGCTGATATGTCCTCCGCTTACCATTCATTTCACAGTCGGCTGGTGTTCCCAAGCCCCAGCCAGACTAAGGAACCACCTACGCAACTGCTCATAGACCCTGACTTTAAAGTTGCTTTAAAGGGCCCGTGGATAGCGTTGTATGCCCATGGCCGAGGCCAAGTGGAAGCTACTCACAGCATAAACGCCAAGTAAGAGTACGGCGAGGCTCGTGTACCATACAGATGTCCTGGCCACTGAATACCTGCGATTTATAGTTTGTTTCTTTTCTCGCATCTCTTTCTCATTCATGGTTACCTCCACCTGACGGAAATTGCTGCGAGTACATATTCTTTTACGGTCCACCCTCGCCCGATTGTCTGGATCGGCAACATCGTAGATGGATAATCCCCATTTGAATTCCACTGGGTACATCAAACCCTACTGCGCATATCAAGAGGCAAAGGTGACTATAATTCACGAGAAGTGGTTGCTTTCGACTTCAGAGACTCCAAGCCGGTACGTGTCCCGCGAGTTTATTTGTATCGCATGGTGTTTATACATTTCTTACGCTAGTGTGAACGATTTTCCGAGCTGTCGTCTGGCCGCTTCCGGGCCCTGAATCAGCCGCGCACCGGGCGGCCAAGATTATACTCTTAGCGCCCCGCTTAAACAGCAACCTGATAACATCGCACCTTATTGGGAGGCTGTCACCTCCGTGCGACCAAATTGGCGATATATAATCATTCACTTCAACTTCAACAGAGGTCTAAGAGACCCTCTCAAAATTAGCGCCCATGTCTTCCTCCGATTCCTCAACGTGTGCATTCCAGTTCCGTGCTCCAAGTAACACAATTTACAATGTCCAAGCTCGCCAAGATGATTACAAACAGCTGCGAGAAGCTGTAGCAAGCAAGCTGGCAACAGATCCCTTCTTCGATGCCAACTCCTCCAATTCTAATCCCCGCCCCAACGCAAACGATTTTATGATGTCGTACGAGGATGATGATGATGATACTGTGGTCATCACGACCAATCTTGACGTTATTGACGCCGTCGACGTTTCACGGAGAAAGGGCGGAGAGCATGTTATGCTTAACATTCTAGGGGGTAAAGGTTGGGCGACTGCGAGTTCCGCTTAGGACCGAAACAGATGAAGAGGGGAGGAAAGCTGAAAAAACACCGAAGTACTATCAAAAGAGCCTCGTTGTGACACGCAAAAGGATGGACACAGATAACAGTAGTCTAAAGCGCCTAAAACAGGGCCGAGGGCTCTGGATCGTCGGGGGGCAGCGAGTTCGGCTCGTCGACGGGTCATCCGCAGTTCTAGTGAGGTCTGAGAGGCGGTGGGTCCTCAATGTGTGGTTCTAGGCCGTAGTTTATAAATAAAATATAATTTTGTGAGATGTGATAGCAAGTAAAAGAAAACCTGATTGGCGGGAAGCCGAGATCACCAAGACTCTCGTTATTTGGTTGCAGATATAGTAAGATAAGACATAAGACCTTTTCTAGGAGCTCATTCAAGAAAATCAGTGGGCGGAGATCTCATTTACTTTCAACTCCACAAAGTCAGGGAGAATAGAGACGAAACATATTCCATGTTACATGCGAGGATACCATAGAACTACTTGTGAATTGAGAATTTGTATGTAGAACTCCATTCAAAGTCTCGTCCTGGGTAATCTGTAGCACAGTTTATCATCGCAGTTCCGTGTTCATGAGGGATTTAACTCACAGATTTGGTCTACACCCCACTCAGGAGTATTGATTGCGTCAAGATATCCCTCTTGTTCGATGGCTACAGCAGACCACCTACTGTACGAGAGTGAAGGGCCGCCATGAACGACCTTGCGAGGGGTATTGAGCCAGAACGCTGTATAAACCTGGACTGCTGGTTGATTAGTAGAAATATCAACTCTACGACAAGGTCGGAATCCGTGAGTAAGGATCGTTGAGAGCCGTTGACGACACATTACCTGATTCCAGACAGGTCACTCCATAGCGAAGTGCCAGTCCTGGCGTTCTCGGGACGGTCGTAAACCCATGCATGATCGTAGCCTTGACAGCCTAGAAACAAGTATTATGTCATGGTCAACACTTCAGAAAGAAAACTCTTTCGCACCCTGCCCACATAGGTCAATGGTATCATTCCAACGGGCACCAATCTTCTGCTGTACTCTGAAGTCGAAGGGCGTCTTATCTACTTTGTTAAATTTCCCCGTAGGTATAGCATTCCCATCAAGATCGATCACTCGAGAACCATCAACCTGCAAATGGTGAGATAATATATCGTTGCTTCCGTCTTGGAAGGCGTCCAAATTCCTTGTTGCAAAAATTTTAGAGAACTTTTACTTGCAACTTGGCACGAACACCCTTACCAATAAATATGTTGAGTGAGCATGATAGGGGTCTGCAATTCAAGGATGAGTGTTACTGAGAATGAAGGCAGATACAGGTCCCCCCACCTTCTGTGTTGCAGTTGCATGCACGACTGTATTGAGGACACCTCCATTGCTCACAGTATGTGTGGCCTGTGGTGGACATCAGAACCAAATGTAAGAACGCTTAAAGGAAGGCTTAGCCTGACATAGGCAGTGACATTTCCAGGGAACCCCTCGTCAGCAGCATCGAGATGTTTGTACGTGACACTGGTAGGTGTTCGGGCGACCAGAGTCCAGTTACGACGGTCCCATCCATAAATACCTCCATGGAGGGTGACCTGGTCAAAGCTATCTTTAGTTCAGATACTATTTATTTCCGGAGAAAGCTGACCTGGCCTAAAGATGAAGCATTGTAAGTGCGCTGATAATGAGTAATACAGCTGGAGTAGCACACCATCGTGATCATTCGTGGGGATATGGTACACGTTTGGCCCATCCGGTTGAGGAAGTTTAGTAATTGGGATGGAGAAAGTCCCTTTAGTCGCGAACAGCTCGTTAAACAAAAGATATACCAGGAAGAGCGGAGCATTACCATTCTTTAAGCGATTTGCATATCTATTGCAAGATGTAAAACGCAATTATTGACCGATACGACGAGGAAGGACATACCGTCCAACAATGGGGTTAAACACTGGATGGTCTGGATCCGTCAGCAGGCGTGACTAAAGTATATTGAGTTGCTGTGAGTACCACACCCAGGTAAGCAACGTACATTGTCGTCATATCCAAGTACAACATCTCTGAGCTGCCCGCTCTTGTCCTTGACCCACAGCTCAGTCAACGTGGCACCGAAAGAGACAAACTTTGCAGAAATGGAACCATCGGGTGCAGAAATCGTCGTCAGATCAAATGGCTTTGCGAAGAGTTTGAGCAGCGTCCTGACATAGGTTTGGCAAAGCACTTACCCATGGTGTCGCCAAAGCCACAGATACAGAGCAACTTAAAATCAATAGGCTCGAAAACAACATTACACTTTCTGTGCGTTTAGGGCACTATCAGCCACCTCATGGCTAGGTCATAACCTTTAAGTACTCGGCAAAGCATGAACCCTAGGTAAAACATCGCGCAATTAACCAAAAGGAATGGGTGTACAGTGAAACGTCCTTACATGTGCCGGTGAGGGCGGTTCTACGGTCATTTGATCCTGCAATTCGGGGGCATATGGCTTAGTAGGACATTCCCAAAGGCGTAGAAGCATATGGGACGGCGTTAGACCAAATGTTTTGCCGGCGCTGCGCTACCATGGCATAGCATACGATGTCGCAGAGAGTGACTAGTGAGGAGCCGACAGACCACGAGGCCACTTGCCATAATCCACTGTCATCATGGTACAGCAAGATCGGACTATTCACGGGTAGTAACTATAGATCTAGAGTCGAACTTGAGTCCTCGCAGGAAAAATATCGGAATGAGTATTTGAATGTAGGAAATTAGTGAAAGCTGGTAGGACGGCTTTGGAGGTAACAGCTGTATCAATAGTGTTGGCTTCTCAAGCTTCTCAAGGCTACAGTGCAGCGATTCATAAGCTTTTGAGGAATTTAAGCGTGGGAAATTGTGTTTACGTGGTTCCCAAATCGGGTCAGGAGGCTTGTTGAACTTGGCCCAACGAAGAGACATACAAGTCAGTTATAAGGTACGAAGAGCAGTGGCGTGGTACATCTTATAGCCAAAAAGATGGCCCGGGTATCGTAAGGGATTTATAAGGATTTATTTATGCAATTTCCATAACATATCTCGGCTACCGGTTTCTCGTTACGTAGGAAGAGCCGATCAGGAATGTTGGTTTCACCCGCCAATCCTTCCCAAGACAAAGTTGACGGCAGCGGTTCCGTATTCGTTGACGTAACCAAGATGGACGGCAGTATTCAAGCCACCTGCACAGAATGGGTCGCCGATATCGCAGAACGAGTTCAATTGGGCGGCAAAGCCCTCCAGCGCACCGCTTGCACGGGGGAATAACCCGTTTAATGCGTTGGCAGTGCCTAGATTTAAATGAGTAAGAAGTCAGTGGAGAGGGCAGTTACTGTAAGCTCGCCTTTCTGGAATGATTCACCACGAACGTGGCCCGGATCACCCATCAAAATGGTGGCGACGACTGTGCATAGTTGAAAAATCAGCTGTAGGACAGTGTTTGTGCGTCTTAGATAATCATACCATTTGCGGTTCCGGTAGCCTTTGCAGCTAAGACGTCTCCCGAGACATGGGCTCCTTGGCTGTAACCAGTGAGGACAATCTTCGTGTTGGGGCATGAAGAGACTTTGGCAGACAGCCTCGATTTCATTGCTGTGACGCCTTGACCTTCAGAGTTAAGGTAGTTTGTGAGAGTGGCTGGGTAGACAATAGCTTCGCGCGAGACGGTCTGACGGCTGCCAGAGACGATACGGTCGACTACGGCACCAATGATTCCCTCTCCAGGAGCTTCCGTCGATGCGCGCGCGGTGATGACGTGTACCGCTGCACAGCCCGTGGTAGGTGCTGGAAGAGCCGCAACAGAGATGGAGAGAGAGGTAAGGACAACGAATAAGTAGTTTAAGGAAATCATGGTCTTCTTCCGTGGGTGTAAGGTGCGTAGAAATGTACCTTGAAGATATCAAAAGCGAGAATTTGAAGGGCCTTTATACTGTATCGAGGTGAACAGCATGTTACACTTGTCCTATTACAGTCATCGCATGGTTGCAATTAGTTGAACGATGGTCTCATCGGCGGAGTAACTTGTAAGGTGGTATGACCAGCAAGACGACCGAAACAGCAGCCGAGCAACAGAGAGGCAGTACAAGGTATGATGAACAGCAAATGCCAGGGTGGCACTGCGCCCATAACTCTAAGAAAACAAAGAATTATTCAAAGACAAATGGGCGGTGGCGACCAGTAGAGACAAGAAGGATGCTGATCGACACGGATACAATGTGACTTCTCCCGAGAACATCTGTGGGAGTCTTAGGATCTCAACATCGAAGTTTATAGAATGCTGGTTGTGGAGGTTGTAGTGAGTACAACCTACTGAAATATAACCATCATGTTGATCATGAACATGCGCTTTTCACGAATGACTCTGGACGCCGATGGCATTATGTGAGGAGGGTGGAACTTTATATTTCAAGCCTCGGATTTATTGAAGTAAACCGGAATAAATAAAGGTCACGAACCTCTGTCATAAGACATGCTGTGGTCCATGAGGGCACGCGTCCGTTGTGTCCTTCCTAGCCCTTCGATATGAATATCGATTTCGTTGATGCAACAGTACCCGAAGTCCAAGCCACGTCATGGCGAGGTATAGAACAGACAACCAGAGGAAGGTGGGGCTGTGATGGCAGCCTTAGTTCTTCCTACTAAAAGAATGAACAATGCACATGCGCACGCCAATGTCAGGAAAGAAAGTTCTCACAGGAGGGTCTGCTGACTTACAAGGCGCTTAGCGCTTCATCGAAGCTTCATCGTAAAAGTGCAAGATGCGCTGGAAGGCTCACATGTCTAACTAAGACGTTGTAAAAGATCCAAATCTTAATGTCATCTAACCAGACTCCAGAGACCCACCGTGATTCGGAAAACTCCACTCTATGATCGACATATGTTTTTGATCCAATTCGTTCGGGACAGGTACTTTGTGATACCGATCTTGGTGGTGGAGTCGAATAGTATACCTAAGAAGTTAAGACGTCCAATGTCAAGCTAGGCGAAGGAAAATAGGGAAGCAGATGGGATGGCTATGCCATATGCGAACACGCCTTGTTGAAGGGCTGTTGGAAAAAAGGGCTAAGATTAGCATCGAGCGCTACTTTATGGGTGATAAACATTCTGAAGAGCTTGACGGGCTGTCGCTTTGATGAAATTGCTCATGATCTGAGCATACTGCACATACACACCCTCCAACTCGAGCTCGTTATTAAAATCGGTGGGCTGTGAATATTTGAGATGGAGAAATTTCAGTGTACCTTTACTTGAGTTGTCGGCCTCCTGCGGCGCGGCGCGGCTAGGCAGGGCTTACAAGTTACTTTCCAACTCCTGTGGCTGAAAAAAACGTGATAATCAATTTCATGAGATGACCGTGGGAGGATCTAAGTCATGCCCAATTCAGAACATCTTTGTGAATGGTTGTGACAGTGCTATTATCGTTCTAGCTTCCTTGCTTAGCTGCAATTCTGATTAGAAGCGGGTTTGCGGTCATCGTATGAACGCACACAACCACCTATCCACCGCTGTGTACCATTTACATAGCTGGCTGTATCTGGACTCTGGAGCCTCCCCGGTCTTCTTCGGGTGGTCAGCGCGATCGACGTCAATCTGTTTCATTATTCCTTGATGACAGCTCAACGATTTTGGATTAGTATCACGGGTGAATTTCAGCCTTTAGGTGCTTGAAAGCGCACGTTCCTGTCCCTTCTAGGCCCGTCAACCATCACATTCGATGATCTGATACTTCAAGTTGCTAGCCCAAACTAGGAGCCGACTATATAATAGTTTGAAAAGAGATATTAGGGACTTCATCCATACAACCCCCCAACTGTCGAAGATATGTCGTACGTTCAGCAGCAACCACAGGCTCATTCGCAACCGCAACCCTATGTCCAGCAGCAGCCCATACCCACCCAGGTCATGAGCACAACAGGCGGCAACAGGAATGTTAAGAACCTCCCCGCGGGTCCTGACGGCAGAGAATGGAGCAATGGAATTTGCGACTGTTGCAACGACGGACTCACCTGTAAGTTATCCATACTTGCTTGTTTATACACTGAGCTGACAGTGTGCTTCACTAGGTGTCTTGGCGTGGTGCTTCCCTTGTATCGTATACGGCCAAAACAAGAGACGCCTGGAGCACTTGGAGCGTAAAGGCACTCCCGATCCTGAGCATGGTGGCTGTTGTAGTTCCGATTGCATGATGCACGGTTGCATCACCTGTTGCGGTTGCGGTTGGGTCTTACAAGTCTGTTTCCACTCTCGTCTCAACCATAGGTATATGACCGAATATTTACTTTTTTTGTTTGTTTTGCAGATGGGATATCGTTCCCACGTCCGTACTCGTTATAACGTGAAAGGAGGGGCATGCTACGACTGTTTATCTTCCTGCTGCTGTCAGCCTTGTGCATTGACTCAGGAATCCCAGGAGCTTCAACAAGAAGAGGAGAGCTTCCAAGGCCACCATGTCAAGGCCTGAACGCTCGACCGCCCCACTTATACCAACATCATCCATCCCTTCCCTACCATCCGCCCGTATAATTTGTATTTCATGAAGTTGGGTGAAACAACGTGCTGTACCACTCACTCATCCCTTCCCTCTTTTCGTCTGCAATAGCATGTGATTTTTTTCACATGATTGAACTACCTCTTCTGTATACGTACTATGTACAAGGGAATTGACGGATCACACTGTTTCGAGACGCAGACCGGGGTATGCCTTTATTCCCCGTCTTTCATCAACTTGAAGGAGACTTTGAAGCTTCCGGGTCTGGCATTGCTGCGTTCTATAATAAGACCCATCCCACGTCGCAACTTGTGTAGTTGGCCAGATTGATCAGTAAGCGACTCAGGTGTACAAGTTGTTAGCAACATCGTACAACGCTAACTTCAACTCTCCGACATACTTCCACACCTCATAGTGCATCTCAAAATGTCTTGTAACCACAAAGGCTTGATTTAAAAGTCTTAAATCCGACTCGTGCCAACTTCGACTCTCAGAGTAGAAGCTCTAGTATTAGACCTGGCTGCAGCCAGAATATAGGTTGCGCCACAGACAAGTACGTATCTTGCAAGTCTTTCTGGCTTTCTGGCCTTTGTCCTTGGTGGCTCATCGCCTAGTGGGAAGCCATTCGCGGCTCTGAAACTTTGTTTGACGCTGCCACTCGCGCGAATTCAAGAGCGGATGGATACGAGAGGATGCCTATCGAAATAGCAGGCGGCAGATCAAAGGCTTTACGAAATGTACGCCTCAACAGCTTTGACAACATGCATGAAAAATGCTGAGAACACATTCATATACGGCATGACAACATTGACATATACAACTTGCTACGACAAATCGAGGTGCAGTAACAACCTGTGATACATGAGATGAGGGTGTATCACAGGCGGAGGAGACAAGAGACTCCCTTAAGTAGCATATAGATCGATAGACCCTGAACGTCACATACAACTTGTAAAGACAAATTGAGAAGAAGCAACAGCATCCATAATTACTCCCGTGCGACAAAAGCTTGGCCTTGTTGGAGACAGTGAGAAAATAACTTCGACATGACATGAGTGTACAAGGGTGGAGAAGGGCGAGAGATCTGGTCAGAGTAGCACTTGAACCAACAAACTGGACCAAGCTATATATCGGAAAATTTTATCGTGAGATGAGTGAATGCTGCGATAGAGCGTGAGTAACTAGTCATCCCGACGATGAGAACGGAGCCGGTCTTCCACTAGAAAATCAAAGATAGGATGAGCGACATCCCGAAAGTGTGGAGTTGACTTTGTATGAGAGACTGGAAGGTATAGAATTTAAGAAAATAGAGAATAGGTAGCAAAGGTTCGACGGTGAGATGCCCTGACCTTTAATGAGAGAGAGGTAGAGAGGAGAGTATGAGTAACAGTTCCGAGAACCAGGTCATCTCGTGGAAGTGGAAGTGAAACAACAACTTCTCGGGTAGGGTATCGACCTTGATGGAACGAGAAAGAGAGTAACAACCCTTTACATTGAAACTAGGAGGCTCCCAAGGATAAGCTTTCGATGTAGACACCAGGAGGGCTTCGTCAGAAAAGAAGAGCGTAGCCCCCGTGATCTGGAGCGACGACTCGCGAGGATCAAAGTGACGCGGTCAGAGAAGCGCTTCACGAGTGCTAAGCGCAAGCTTGAGATTTGAGGATGGTGTGCCGTGATCGATATATGCGTTTTAGAAAGGGTGGAACATGTCCGGAGGAGAGGTCAAGGCGCATCTGAGAGATGTGGATGGTTGCGACGTATGAAGCCGCCAAAGATCTATAACGGACACATGAGATGGGTTAACAGAAAGGATCATGCACATATGTGTTCAGCTCAGGCGGTAAAGCAGGGTGTATTCATGCCCAACACGAGCGGCGGAGTGGAGTGCCTTGACCGTGAGGTCATGGGAACCTGTATTGGATGCCAAAAAAGCGCGTCGATCCACGCGACAGTGATATCTGGGGATTTTTTTGGGAGTATTTGAGAAAACATTAGCATACGATACTACTTATCCAGTCCATAGTGAAGTGAAGAAGGGTCAAACGTGATGAATGTCACTGTATGCGCTCGGCCCAAGCATTGGGGAGTATTTCTTAACCACGAGGACCCATGTTGCAGAAATGCAACAGAGAGCGCGGCCATAATGCCTATAAGTTGAGAATACTGAGAGAGAATCGTACTTAGCTTGCCCATGAAGATCGCGAAAATCGCGACCAAAGCGCTAAAAGATATACGGACCATGTTATGGTGACTGGATGGAGAAGTGTTATGAGTTCGAAGAAAGAAGGAACACGAAATTGGCCACTAGACCATGGGGGAAAGAGGGAAAAAAGGATGAAAGACGCGGTTCACTCGCTTACGCTCTGTGGGCGTGAGAGTTCTTTACAAAGCCAACGTATAACGTTTTTGGCTGCCCTCAGCTCTCATGATCACATAACACTCACACAACACACATACCATCGTTAAACAGACAATTTATTAGAGCTGTACTTGCAGTTATTGGTTTGAACGCACCCAATCACCCATCCACTGCTGTGTACGATTTACATAATCGGCCGTATCTGGATTCTGGCGTCTGTTGCTGGTCTTCTTGGTCTTCTTCGGGTAGCTGGCGTGGTCAATCTGTTTCATTCTCCCATGATGGCGGCTCAACGACGATTTTGGACTGGTATCAATGGTGACTTGTGGTCTCAGGCTCTGGGCGCACATTATCCCTTCTAGCCCTAAATCTCAATGGGGGCCGTCAACCATCAAATTCGATGATCTGATATTTACTAGACCAAACGAGGGGCCGACTATATAACAGTTTGCACAAGGGTCTTAGAGGCTTCATCCTTACTTCAGACCCCCCCAAGTGTCGAAATTATGTCGTACGCTCAGCAGCAACCTATTCCCACCCAGGCCATGAGCACCACAGGCGGGAACAGGAATGCTAAAAACCTTCCCGAGGGCCCTGAGGGCAGAGAGTGGAGCAACGGAATGTTCGATTGTTGCAATGACGGATTCTCCTGTAAGTCATTCATATTTACTTGTTTTATACGTTGCATTGATGGCGTGCTCCACTAGGTATCTTGGCATGTTGTTTCCCTTGCATCGTATATGGCCGAAATAAGAAGCGCCTGGAGCACTTGGAGCGTAAAGGCACTCCCGATCCTGAGCATGGTGGTTGTTGTGGTTCCGATTGCATGATGCATGGCTGCCTCACCTGCTTTGGTTGTGGTTGGGTCTTACAAGTCTGTTTCCCCGTTTCAATCATAAGTACATGACTGAATTTTGTTTTTGCTTTGCAGATGGGAACTCGTGCCCACGTCCGCACTCGTTATAACGTACAAGGACGGGCATGCGGCGACTGTTTATCCTCCTGCTTCTGCCAGCCTTGTGCGTTGACCCAGGAATCCCAGGAGCTCCTACAGGAGGAGGAAACTGTCGGTGGCCACCATGGCAAGGCTTGAACGCTCCGCCGTTCCGTTGGAGGAGTATATACCAGCACCATCCCTGTCCTTGGTATCTGCTCGTATATTTCGTACTTCGTGAATTTGGGTCAAATATCGTGCTGTGCTACCCACTCCTTCCATTCTCATTTTCGTTCCGGTATCTTGTGACAGCTTGTAGTTTTTTTACACCATTGAACCACCTTTTCTATAGACATACTATGTACAAGGAATCAATGGATCACGTTATTCTGAAACGCAAACCGGGGTATGCCTTTATTCCTCATCTTCAAAACATTTTGAAGCTTCTGGATCTAATATCACTACGTTCTATTGGACTCTTTCCGTGTCGTAACTTACGTAGCTGGATGTAGCAGGCTTGCCGCCGACTCAGGTGTACAAGTTGTTGGTAACACATTATGCAACGCTAACTTCAACCCTCCATCGCACTTCCACATCTCACCGTGCATCTTTAAAATGTCTCTGATAGTCGACCTGACTTCAGTCAGAGTATAGGTTGCGCCACAGACGAGTATGTATTTTGCCACTCTTAAGTGTACCCGGCTTTTCCCTCCCATTCTAATTGCCTAGCTTACCGCCTTTTACAAGAGTAGCAGCCGTGAGGATGACCACGCCCATGGTACGCTGGAACCCAATGAAGATAATCATCAACGGGCGCTCCAACCATCTCATCAAAATCAACCATGCTAAATGCCAAGAGGCAGCTGGCCTTCTGGCCTTTGTCCTTGATGCCTCGTCGTCAAGTGAAAAGCCACTCGCGACTCTAGAACATTTTTTGAAACTGCGCTAGTGTACTCAATGAAAACTAGCCGTCATAATAACTCCATTCATATCAATAGCACTGAGTAAAGCGAAGAGAGTGTGGTTCATTTATCATTTATCAGTTAGATGCTAGAGGTATTCAATATGCTTGGTAATAAATGGTGGCATTATAGACACGACATGCGGATGGGTGATGAACAAGTCATTATAGGTTGGTTGTAATCCCAGCGTAAGATGAAAACGGAAACAATACAGTATGTACAAGTCGGTGAATGAAGCATTCTATATGATCAGATATGGGATAATGGATATCACGGTTGCGTTGTGATCGGCTCTGGAGCTGTCTTCTCGTTCGAGCGCGTCGACTCTGTTGTCGATGCTTCGCGATGATCTGGTTCTCGTGCCCCACCCGTGGCACCCACCGCCGAATCTACTGTATGGCCGATCTCCTGCTCTAGGCCGACGTAATCATACGCGAACTCGCCCATCTCCGCATCATCGACCCCGAGAATCTCGGTCGTCTCGTTGGAGCGGAGTGACAAACCAGGGATGTAATGCATGATCCACAAAATGATGGTCTGTACACATCACGTCAGAGTCTGCGGTCGAGGTACCAAGCGATATGATCAACTTACGGTCATTACGAAAGAGTATGAAAGGCCTGCTACGGAGTCCGCGAGTTGGTAACCAAGTTGGATGTAGTGATGGTCGAACCAACCACCAGGAATTTCAGTGAAGCCATCAAAGTGGGCAACGCTGGCTTGAGCGAAGAGGGCGGTGAGAATGTTACCGACAATACCACCGATAGCATGAGAGGCAAAGATCTGATGATATCCAATCAGCTCTGAACATGGTCTAATCCTAAGCGGCTAGGGCATACATCGAGGGTATCATCGTATCCAGCGATGAACTTCAGCTGAGTCGCGAAATTGCAAGCAGTGCCAGCCAAGAAACCAAAAGCAACAGCCGCAGCTATGCTATGGTTAAGTACAAACAACCCTTAGAATGAGAAAAGGTACTCACGAGCGCCGACGTAACCGGAAGCAGGAGTAATAGCAACCAGTCCAGCAATAGCACCAGAGCAGAATCCAACTGCACTCCACTTCCTCTCAAGGCGGTAATCCTAGCCAACTATCAGTTTTGACAGGCCGAAGACTTCGGAAGAAGACTTACCCAAAGCATCCAAGTCAACCCACCAACGCTCGCAGCCAAGTTGGTCACGATACATGCTTGAGCTGCCCTCAGATTCGCAGAGAGGGCAGAGCCACCGTTAAAACCGAACCAACCGAACCAGAGAAACACTGTGCCCAATACAACATAGGTAGTGTTCTGGGGTTTGTAAGCAAGCCTAGCAGTACCGTATCCCCGACGTTTACCGAGGAAAATTGAGATTGCGAGGGCGGCAGTGCCAGAGGAGATGTGAACGGGTGTGCCACCAGCAAAGTCGAGACCTCCCAAAACGAAGGACCAGCCGTTGCTGTTCCACGTCCAGCAAGCTATCGGGTCGTAGACGAGTGTCGACCATACGAAGATGAAGACAAGGAGAGGACCCAGGCGACCGCGTTCCGCGATAGCGCCAACGGCAATAGCAGGTCTGTGTGCGAAATGTTAACATGGGATATGTAGAGCAGGAGACCATGACTCACGTGATGGCAGCGAACATGCATTGGTAGATACAAAACACCAGAGCAGGAATGCGTGGACTGCCTATCGATGGCTCCGCCAGAACCCCTTTGAGAGCGAAGTATTCTAAAGGTGCGATGAATAGGAGCCGATGCGAGAATATGGCTGACACGAACTAAGATTACCGATATACGCGCTCCCTGTCTCGCTAAAGGCAAGTGAATACCCCCAAAAGAACCACTAAACGTCCATAGTACAATGACTTAAGACGTGCCGAGAGTAGAGGGAATATATGCACGTACCTGGAATGAGACGACACCGATGCACACCATGCTCGTCCATATCATCGACAAAGCATTTTTTCTCCGCAACAGCCCCGAGTAGAAAAACCCAAGCCCAGGAATCATGAGCCATACAAGGGCTGTTGAAGCCAGCACCCAGGCGATGTCGCCTAAGTTGTACACTACAGTGTCACCAGCTGCATCGACATAGGTCGCGTCACCCGCTGAAATGTGTGGGTTAGAGGGGATCCCCACGGCGTTTAGGATGACTTACAGGTATCTGTATAGTTAACTTGAACCATCTTATAATGCCAAGAAACTTCAGGGGAGAAAGAGGTCCGAGCCAAAGGGTTGAAAGAAGAGGGGGCTTCTATCACGAAGCGAAGAAAATAGAGAGGCGGGCATGTTTTATAGACTGCCTAATGGATATCTAAGGGGGACAGCTGTGGCGCGAGGAGATAACAACCAGCGATAAACTATGATAAACCAGGTGACAAATTCTTCCCACGGAGATTATCGTCCAATGAGCGACTGTCTTTCCTCTTATCTTACAGACAATTTTACCAAAGGAGTATCGAATATCTTTTCAGGTGAAAGACATGAGTCCATCATGTAGCTGACATTTGCTCTGAATTGAGTTCATCGGCTTGGCACTCACTTACACCGATTCTTCCGTTTTGGTATTTTAAGATCCCCAGCAGAGCTTGGAGGGTTGGACGAAAATTAATCTTCTAATGTTGAAGCGTCTATGATATCTGTTAAGCTGCGTTGCGAAGGGACAGTAACCTGAAGTTCTTATCGTGGCGGTTGAAACGCGGGAAGCCGAAGGGACCACTGGCAGCCACACCCGTCCCTGCAAAATCTCTTGTCATGCGCTGTATCAACCTCGTATCCGCGTAAGGGCTTTGATAACGGAGGTGGGGAGAGTAGTGGGAACGTTTAAGGGAAAAGAAAACATACCAACAACGACTCGTCCCCGTGGTATGCTGAATTAGCAGAACCAAGGTGTCATGGGAGGTGCAAGGTATTTCTTATTCAACGAGAAGTGCGCAAAGTTACAGAGAAATTGTTCCTTTCCCTCGCCTTCAACCTTTTATCCTGGACTCAGGCCAGGGCACATGGTACCCCTTAGTCCCGTTTGGCAGCTGATACGAAAGATAAGGCCTTGAGAGACATTTGCTGAAGGATACAAAATGATGTACGGTATATAAATAAGCTGGGCAGTATCCTCCATGTCCTTCGGTGATTTGACGGTGAGCGTGGTATATACGAATACGGTCTGAGCATGAGGTCGACACCCAGAAATAAGTTTTTTGTACTTCGAAATGTCGCGATGCAGGAAGCTTGATGCAACTTTAAATTTACTAGGCTGCCAAACTTTGAGTAACTGTCTGTTGGCCACCGATAAGTTCACGTCAAATTGACGTTCAAGCCCCAGAGTGGCAGCCGCGGCAGCCAGATCGCGATGTATTTATTATCCCAGGAGAAGCAAAGTTCCACGCGTGTCCTGAAACGATGTAGTGTCCCAGATGTCCAGTATAGATTTCTATTGGGAAAACGCGTTATTTGGGGCCGGGCACTGTCGAACTCTTGAGACTGGAGAGTGATGGGATTTTGAACATTCTTACCTGTCCGAATTTGAATATCGTAGCTTTGGGCTTGTTTGTTTTCCCATCCAAAGCAAGCGGAGCCACACAGACGCGAAAATCCTACCACTGCCTAGTGCCAGTTAGTGGTTACAGGCTGCAACAACAGCGGCTGCAGTTTGGCTGTAATGGCGAGTTTCATTGCTAGACGGACCGCAAGAAGCCTTAATTTCTCTCGTCTATCATATGTCGGGTGTAGTAGGAGAGCCATTCACCTCACCCCAGTCGGTAAGTAGTAATGTTGTCGTATCAATCAAGGGCTAAAACTGGTCCAACCTTGCAGTGCAGAAAAAGAAAGCAAGCGTCGAGGTGGATGACCTTTTCGCAGAAGAGTCAACAATTGAGGAGGATCTGTTCAAGTCCGATGCAGTAACTAAACCATCACACGTCGCCCAGGCCTCGGCTTCAACTTCAAAACCAAAAGCCACTACAAACAAGTATGCTGACCTGGGGCGAAAACTTTCGCCAGAAAAACGACTGGCTCGTTTCGAGGAAATTATTGCATTCATCACACCGAGGCTTGGTCGCAAACCGGCCATTGCAAAACCTCAGGTGAGGAACAGCGCCTGGTCGCATTTGGTGGAGTTGGCGACTACAGAGGAGCAGTTGACGAGGGTTGTGGATATGTTCCCCGCGTGGATTGCAACAGGAGGTCATTTTACTGGCACTTTTTCGGAGCTTTTCGTTCGTGAGCATCATCGGAAGTTCTATCACATATTTGCAATATACTGACAACGTCACCTTTTTCTACTAGGACGTTGCGAACAGCTCAACTGCCCCCATCTCGCTCTCAAAGTATATGGTGATTACGCCAAATACAACATCCCACTACCCCTCCCCGCTGCTCGTCAACTCCTCCACTCAGTTCACACCAAACACCCTATCGACGCCGTCATGACCGCTGCAGCGCTCTACGAAGTGTACGGGCTCGGAGCATTCTCTCAGGACGCCGTGTCCTGTTCCATGGTCATGGTTGCGTGCTTCAAACACAACTCCAAACAAACGTTGCAACTCGCCAACGATCTTGTTCCCCACCTCCAAAGTCTCCTTAAACGGACGAAGCCAAAGAAAGTGGAGATCTCGCCGGCGAAGACGTATCAGGAGCGCCCGTACCTGTGGCTGAAGTGGGCGCTGCAGAAGGTAGATAAGGCGTTGACAACGCAAACGGGGGCAAAGGTGAACTGGTTGGATGTGTGGAGGCGGAAGAGCGGTCATATCCCTGTTCCCGCCAAAGCCTAGAGATGTTACAATTAATTAATATATATACTTGACATATACACCTAATTATATGGGTCCTCCGCTGGTTACGTAGAAGAATGAGTGCAAAAGGGGGTACCAAACTTACAGGAAAATATCCTACCACTCATCCTCATCCTCGTCCTCATCCTCATCTCCATCAAAATCGTAGGACAGCTCGTGATTTTTCGTCTGCAACTCCTCCACAAAATTGCGATCATAACCATTGCACTGCAAAAATCCAACATACACGGGCTAAAATTGATAAACAATTTAGCGAGGTGGGAGGTATGATAAAGTTCGTTGCAAACCTCGTTCCCTTTCTCTATCGCTCTTATGATTGTGTGTCTTTCTTCATCAGTATTGTGAGGGTTGATCAAAGCGGCTGCTTGGTCGGTTGCATGTTTGCGAGCCCACCATTTCTTATCAAGCAAGTACTTGTTGGCAAATTCGAACTTAAACTGTCCACATAAGGGAGGTCATTCGTTACCATGTTGATCAGAGATGGACATAACTTACGTCCGCGGTCTGAGTTTTAAACTCCTCCACTTGCAACTTCCCTATCTTACACTCGTATTCACCCCCGTACATCCAATTCGTTCCTCCCTCATGGAGAAACACGGATACCTGTGTTGCATTCACCCAGTGACTCACAAACACAATACCAGGGTCGCCCGGAATCATGTTCTCGCAAGGGCAGTTCTCCCCATCAAGGAACAGATGGTGGTGCCCTCCTTTCGCCAAGGTGAATGTCACCCCACGTGCGTATGCACCCCCGTACCAGTCTGAGAGGGCCCACCCCGCGACCGACTCGAATGCGCTGTCATCGGGGGGTGGGACGATTTCGAAGAAGGGTGCGGTTTCAAGGAAGCTCTCTAGGCCGTTTTCACGCAAGACCCCATCGACTATATGGGACTCATTGAGTGCAGGTATGGGTCGTGATCGTCGAATAGGCGCAGTAGGATGGCCGCGAGCAGTTGAAGGTCGCCACTAGTGAGCAAGTGTTGGTAAGTAACCCTAGTTGAGGAATCTCGTCACGCGACGTACCGGCTCAAGCTGGGTACCCCTTGCCAATGGCACAGCTGGGTGAGGTTCGGGTCCAATTACAAAGTTTTTCTTACTATTGTAACCGGCCGATATGGCTTCTGCGATGGCGGCAGGGGTTGCACGGGGGTCAAGGTTGGCGGACGTAAGTGGACGTATTCCAACCAGCGAGGAATGACTTGGTGCAGCTTGTAGTGGCTGATTAGGGGCAGACGTTAAAGGGAGAGTCTGCAACGTTTTTGAAGAAGTTGAGGTGCGACTTGATGATTTTAAAACTGGTTTGGCCGATAATGAGGCAGTTAATGTTGAAGCCGATGCCGCGAGAGCCGGATTGTGCGAGACTATCTTTGGAGTGGAGCCTGCTACAGACGGCCCTTGGGGGATGCCCGAAGGGCCCATGACTGGTGGAGCCTTTCTTGAGGGAGGTTAGGAATTTCCGACACTGAAATACTCGGCTCTAATCCTATTTGCGATGCAAAACTAATCGCAAGCTTAGCACAAGTCCTGGATTGCAGTAAGGTTGATTGGGCTGGATTTATGAAAGGAGAAGGCAGTGCTGAAACTGAAACCTTCGTCTCTAGTCCCACACTGGACTTTGAGGCGACTTGGTGAGGGAGGAACTTACCCAACCCATTCGTAGTAGATTTTGAAGACGCGATGGGTGGTACGGGTAGATTTTCTGCCGCTGTCCTGGCAGACGCTTGGCTGTGCGAAGGCCGTGGCTAAACAGGCGAAGCCTCGTCAGCGATCTGGCCCAAGGAAAGAAAGAAGGAATCAAACCATGCGATATGACCTGGGGACGGTTTTACGTGGCGGTGTCACCAACGTCGAGTCGATTGGGGTCGATAGTAGTAGAGTATGAGGAACGGGACTGTTCAATGGCAAAGGAGGAGGAGCATGAGGGGAGGTTGGGGTCAAAGGAGTCTCTGCGGGTGGTGAGGGCTGCTGAATAGGATGAATAGGCGACAAGGGATCTGTTCCACGCAGGCCGAGGGTAGGTCTCTCGGGAACATTATCCAGTTTCACTACTTGGGGCTTAGGCATATTTATTATCGGTGTGCCTTCGGGGGGGACATGCTCAAGCGGAGGTGGGAGAACATCACCCCTCTCCGCAGACGTCGATCGCCACAGAGTTGGACCAGGCGTTGCTGGTATCATCAACCTCTCATTCTTTACCATTATCCTTGATTCTTGGCCAGGATGAAAATGAAAAGCAGGTCCACCATCCACAAACGGGTACGACAAGTCTAGGTCTGGGCTCTGAGACCGTTCCTTGAACTTGGCCTGGGGAGAAACTGATTCGTTACTCAGTTCGAGCTTTATGCGCTTGGGTTCGGTGTCGTTGAGAGATGAACATTTGATGTCGGTAATAGGCCGTTTTTGTGAGGTGATTGAAGATTTGGCTTCCTGCAAGGGCTAGTCAAATGAAGGTTTCGCTTTAGAAGTACTGGAGGTAGAAGAACCTTGGGGCTATCTGGGCTGATGTCTATGGTAGTGGGTGTCTTGTCGGGTCTCACACTTGGAACCTTCCAGTTAGAGAACGGTCAGAAGGAAAAATCTAACGCGGAGATTGAACTCACCACAAAGGGACCATCGACAACCTCAATATCGCTGTCCTCCATATGTTGGTCCTAGAATCACTCACTATGACTACACCGATGATGGTCTAAGAATACGACAAACACACCTCGTCCAGAATATCCTGATTAGATGATTCGACCTTCACCGATGATAAAGGGTAAAGTAGAAGTAGATCTCAGCTGTTTATGTTCGCATTGGTGACTGCTATCCAACAATGTTACTTATCATTTTTCACCTGCGACTGTACATGTGCTGCCTGTTAAGAATGAATTTAGTTCCAAGAAAGTCGACTACCGACCACCACTGAAGCTCTCACCAGTGACATGCCAATAATCTCAATATCGTCTGCTTCGCATGGTGATTCTCGCTAAGGATAAATGTCAGACATAATAAAACTGGTCTCGACGAATATGGTTGACCTTCACAGAGATTACAGATTCAATACTACGTCTAATCATCGTCCTTTCAGGTTGCTCCATTGAAGAACCACTATTTCTTCTCTTCTCTTCAACTTCAGACGCGATAGGCAAAGAAAATAAACAACTAAGGCACACCTTGAGCCTAGCCAGTTGTCTTTGCAAATCCCTCACCTGCGACGCTTGCTCTTCCGACATGGACTCTAGTTTCGCCACTTTTGTCCTGCATTTTGAAAGGTCTCGCCGATATCCATCCCTCTCCTTCTTCACATCCACTAGCTCAGCCTCCAGGTCCTCCAGATGGACCTGTAAGTTTGGAATTCTGGCATGGAGGGTATGGCTGCCCATGAAAGGCCGCTATACGAGTGAACACCCAAGCTTGAAGACTCAAAAGAGTGGTCAAAGTTTCCAAAACTGTCAATGTCATATTTTTAACTTTGTTTACGGTCACGTGTAGAGTCGCGTCACGTCGCGTCGCGCTAGTAATACTAGTAACAGTGTACACCACAAGAACGCAAATCCCATTTCAAGTAGTTAGTGTTGGGCCTTTTTCTGCGATGGATTCACTAAATTACGCGTCTGTGACCATGAAAATATTCTAGATATAGCCATTTTCATAAGAAAGATGCCGCAACATTATAACTATACATACATATAGGTGCCTCTCCACTAGCATGAAGGATGGCTACTAAAGGGGTGCTTAGGTAGGGAAAGTCTTATTCGTCGTCGTCATCCTCGCCCTCATCCTCGCTTTCATCTTCGCTCACATCTTCATCCTCATCGAAATTGTACAATAGCTGGTGGTTTTTTGTCTGCAACTCGTCCACAAAACTTCGGTCGTAGTTATTACACTGCAAAAATCCGACATACACTGGCTAAAGGTGCCTTTCGGATTAGTGGACAACGTAAATAAAGCGATTTTACTAACCTCATCCCCATTCTCTATCTCATCTATGGCTGTGTACTTTTCCTCGTCAGTATTGTAAGGGTTGATCAAAGTGGCAATTTGTTCTGATGCATGTCTTCTGAGCCACCATTTCTTGTTCAGGAGATATTTGTTTGCAAATTCGAACTTGAACTATCGTATATGAGGTCAGCCATGCTTCACTTCCAGAACCATTGATGATCATCAAGGAAAGGCACACTTACCTCCTCCGTCTGTTCCTTAAACTCCTCTACCTTCAGCTTCCTCATCCTACATTCATACTCGCCTCCATACATCCAGTCCTTCCCTCCCTGATGGAAAAACACCGAAACCTGTTTCGCCGCCACCCAGTGCCCCACGAAAACATATCCCGGTTCCCCTGGGTCCATGGGCAGGCATGGGCAGTTCTCGCCATCAAGAAACATGTGGCGACGTCCCCCTTTTGCCATAGTGAAGGTCACTCCACGAGCACAGGCACCTCCGTACCAATCTGAGAGAGTCCGGCCTTCAACGGATTCAAAGGCCCTGGCATCGGGAGGTGGGATGATTTGGAAATGCGGGGTAGTGTCTACAAAACGCTGGAGACCATCTTCATACAAGACGCCGTCGATTATCACGGACTCGGGGAGTGGTGGTGGGACAAATACGGCGCGACGGCGGCGGGTATTCGACGGTTGCCACTACGAAAAAAGTGAAGTAAGCAAGCTTGGCTTAAGATAGTCCGTTGAGCTGTGGATACATACCGGTTTGAGTACGTTGCTCCATATCGATGGCGCTATTGGCTGAGGCATGGGAGCGGATCTGGCTATAAAGCTCCGCCGATCGTCGTAACTAGCTGATATGGCTTCTGCGATAGCTGCTGGAGTTGCACTCGGGTCGAGGCTGGCGGACGTAGGTGGTGCGGTCTTCTTGAAACGTAGCCCAGCCAGATAATTTGATACTGGTATTCGCTGGTTGGGAGCAGCTGCTGGAGGTAGGACTGATGGGTGTGAAGTTGGTGCTTTTTCTGAGAATGTCGTCTGCGAAGAAGTCGAGATTGGCCTTGAAGACTTAGCCAATGACGACGTGGCTTGTGTTGAAGTTGGTGCTTCAGGAGGCGGAGTGCAAGTGGCGACCGACAGAACTGTCGGTAACACTGTCGATGTCGATGCTGAGGCCATTGTAAAAGGTACAGTATGAGCACTAGTAGACGCTACCGAAAGAGCTTGTTGTGAGGTCATGCACGCCGACTCTTTTGTCAAAGGCATAGCAGGCATCTTATCGGGAGGAAGTGTCGGTAAGACCTTTGTCATTGATCTCAATGGCAGCAACACATTCCGTGTCTGCACGGAAGCTGAGCCTCTCGGTCGTACTCCTGTAGAGGGCTTTGGGGCGGCGTCATGGTTGGGTTTGGGGAGAGACTTCCTCCCCGTAGATGTCGGAGGAAGGAATAACTTTGGTGGCACACCTACACCTTCTGGAGCCGGAGGAAATCGGGTATGTGAAGGCCTGAGCTGAGTAGTTTGAAGGCTCGACGTAGTTCGGCCAGCTTGCGCTTGTGACGTCGGAGCGGTGGGTGCTGCTGCAGGTAATATATTTGCAACTTTTGGTGTTGGGGTAACAGGTGTTTGTTTCTGCGAAGGTCTGGGCTGAATGAGGTAAACGAAGCTTTATCAGTCAAGGTGGGGAGGGAAGAGGACATGAAAGAGAATCGAACCTTGCGGTTTGACTTAAGTACAGTCCGACGTACAGGTGTCACTAATTCTGATGCCACCTGGGTTGTGGGTAGGGGCATACGAGGAGTCGGTATGGTGGGTGTTGGATAAAGAGAACGAGAGAAGGCCGGACTTGGAGTCTCTGCGGGTGGTGAAGGTTGTTGCATAGGTTGAACAGGTCGTATGAACGCCGCTCTACATAGTCCAGGGATGAGTCTCGAAGGACTACTATTCAGTGTCGCTACTGGAGCAGCCACAGACTCAAACTCCATCTCTGAGTCCTCATGGTCGACAAGCCGATGGTCACTAGGCGAGTCCGGGAGGTCCATATCAGAGCTCTGTGTACGCTCCTCTACGCTCAAAAACGTAGGATCCGGTTCAGGATCTGGTGTGAAGAGAGGGGAGCGTTCCCTCGATATGTCCCGCTCTGTGGACGTGGACTGCCGCAGGGCCGCGCCAGGGGTCGCTGGTATCATCAAGGTCTCATTCTTCACTGTGATATCCATAAAGCTCTGCGGCTGGTTGTCAGGAAGGAGAGCACCGTCCACGGCTGGGTACGACAAGTCCAAGTCCGGGCTCTGAGCTTTGACTTTAATGTGGGGAGAAGCCGGTTCGTTCTTCGGTTCCAGCTTGATGCGTTTAGCTTTGACATCATCTTGGGGCTTTATATCGTCTAAGGGTCGTTTTTGTGAGGTACTCGGGAGTACATTCCCCTGAAGTCAATGGTCAGACGGTGGATGCACTTTCAGGTTTAAAAGGTAGAAAAACCTCAGGTCCAACTGGCACTCTGTGCACAGTAGTCGGTGTCCTATCAGGTGTTGCACTTGGAATCTTTGAAGTCACAGGGAAGGTCAGAAGTGTGCACTTTAATGGTCAATTGTGATCGCACCACAAGTGGACCATCGATAACCTCAACGTCACTATCATCTGTTGGGTGGTCCTACAATTAATCAATCTTTTGAGGGAGACGGTGAGAACGGGTAGAAATATACCTCATCTAGGACAATGAGATTCGATGGCTCTTGCTTCACCCATTGTATCCGTCGGGCGCTGGGCAATATTGGCTGTTGTTCGTGTTCATAATAACCACCAACAGCAAGTTAATTATGAGGCTCACCAATGATGTATCGATGACTTCAATATCGCTATCTCCATCGTCAACAACTTCTTGCTAACGATACATGTCAGAGCAGGAACTAAGAACGATCCTGGGCTTCGCAACCGACCTTAACAGGGATTGAGGGTTCGACCTCACAACCATTCTTAGTCCTTCCGAGAGGACCCGCTGAAGCAGTACTACCATCCCTCTTCAAGTCAATTTCAGCAACGATATGAAACGTAAATTCGACCAAGAAACACACCTTGAACCTGCTTAATTGCCTCTCCAAATCCCTTACATACGATCCCTGCTCTTCCGACGCAGATTCCAATTTCACTATCCTTGTCCTACACTTTAACACGTCCCGTCGGTACCCATCCCTTTCCTTCTTCACGTCTACCAGCTCCGCCTCCAAGTCTTCCAGATGGGCTTGCAATTTCGCAACTTTGGCATGGAGAGCGTAGACGTCCATGAAAGACCGGTGATAACGCACAGTACAATGGGTGAGATTGAGCTCAAGATAGGAGTGATCGTTTTTATCCGCATTTTTGTCATGTATGGATGGGACCCAGTCTCAAATTGCAATTGAAATTTGATGAATGGTCATCCGATCACTTTGCTTTCGGTCACGTGCCCAATTATGTCCAACTGACCGACGCGTCGCGCCATCAGGTCTTCGGTCTTGAGCAGGGCTTTGGGCTTAGTAACCTTAAGGGAAGTAGCCAACAAATAGTTAGAGACGAATGCGTAGACGACAAATGACATGAATAATGAAAAGGGTAAAGTAGCGATCGTCTTCTCAACCTCTATCTCCACGCCTATAACCATCGTGACCTGTATACCATTTCTTCGTTTCTTCAATTAACTCGATAGGGAACTCATGGTCATACTGCACGCATTTCATGTATCCAGCATAAAGTACCTGAATCCAGGCTGCAGTCAATAATCTAACACCAATCGTGGATAAACTAAGCTTACCTTTCTCCCCTCCTCAAACGCGGCCACTAAATCCTTTTTGTCCGATTCCAGGATTTTAATCCACCCATACCACCCCCTGCCTCGCAACTGAGATAGAATATACCTGTGCGCAAATCGATTTTTGAACTACAGAATCCCATCAGTTCGTCATTACAAAAAGTTAGTAGGTAAACAACGAACCACATGATCCAACTTCCTGAATTCTTGCCCCGCCATAACCTTGAAATCATACTGATAATCCCCTACATATTCCCAAAAGTTGTTTATCGCATGGGAGAACACCGTTGCCTCCCCCATCCTATCCTCTTCACTTGCCGCAATCACAAGTGCTGAGTCTCCAGGGTGCACAGGCCAGGTGGGGCAACTCTGATCGTCCAGGAATACTTGTGTCCGTCTGAAGTTACCCATTGCCATATCGTTGTTGACATCGATGTGGTTGAGGTGTGCGAAGGTTATTAGACGGCTTCTCTCTCCACCATAAAGGTTGGTGATAGCGTCCCGGAAGATATGTATCTTGACGCTCCGAGAGGGAGGTGGGGAGATGGGAAATGCGGGGACAGTGCGGCGGAGGTGGGAGAAAATGTCAGGGGGTGGGGGTGAGAGTCTGCTACCTACTCGTTCAATTAACTAGAAGTGAAAAGTCTATGAGATTTATGGTGGTAAAGAAAACAAGAGGAAGAAACTGACTGGGGGAGGTGCACAGCGCTGTGGGGGCGAATATTGGGAAGTGGTAGTATTATTCGGTAGTGCAATCGCCGCTTGAGGCAGAGGATGAGGTTGTGGGGACGAGCGTATGCCATTGGTGGTTGGAGCTGTTGGCACGGTCTTGTTTGCGGTGGGTGTCATCTCAATAGGAGAGCCCAACATCGTCGAAGGCGTTCCACCAGGCCATATAGTGGACGTGATAGCGTTCACCTTCGTTCCGGGATACCAACTGTGTCCTACATACCCCAGCCTCGCCTTGCGGGGATCACCAACTTTCGCCAACGGAGTAATAGGGGCCGTAGCAGCAGTCGGTGTACTTTGTGGAGTAGTCATCCTCAGCGGCGAAGGTGACAAAACCCTCGCCATACTCGACGCCCCCGCTGTTCCGTTCCGTTCCCCTTTTCCTGACGCTATGCGGGGAAGTCCCGGTGGTTGCGACTCAGACCTATCATTAACAAGGATGCCCGCAATTGGCCGGGGTTCTGTCAGGGGAAGGGGTTTGTATGTTTCTACTGGGTGAACGCCTGGCCAGGATTGGGGTGACATTTCGAGCGCGGCAGAGGAAGCACGCAGTCGTTGAGTGGGGAACGAGGAGGGAGGCATAGAGCTGAGTCTCGATGCAGCTCTCAGAGGGGTTACAGGAGACATCACTCCCCCGGATGACGGAGCTGCTAACGCGACTGTTGAAGCTAGACAATGTGCTCCGACAGGACTCAGAGGTGTACCACCAATGGAGGAAGTTACTGATGCGGCAGCCGGCGGTGAGGGTGCACCACTTCGTGCTAGAGTGGTGTGAGTAACAGTGGGTGCCGACACTTTATGCTCAGCTGCGCCCCCTGGTAGTTCATCATCGTAAGGCGGAGTTGGTGGATGTGCGTATGCTGGGGTTGTCTCGGCCTTCAATTTCCCAATAACGTCCTGGCCCTGTCCCTGATAAGGGAGTGGCGAGCTATCATGATCATTAGACCCGTCAACCTCGTGTTTCTGTCGCTTGAGAGGGCTGAGTCGATCGATAGAAGGTGGGGCTTGGCTTCTCCGTTTTCGAGGAAGGTTGGTATGCGTGGGGTGGACAGCCTGAGTATAGATGAGAGGCATACATGGAGGACGTGAAGAGAAGAACAAACTAGGGAAGAACTTTCAGCTGCATCGACATCGGAGTCCCAGTTGACGTTAAAAAAATCACCCTGAATAATTTTGTTCAATGAATGGTTTGGAATACCAAGATTACAAACAACGTACCCTCGTATTACCTTCCTTCTCAATTCCCGTATTTGTCTGGGATGATGAAGCCTTGGGAGGAGGACTTGAGTATAGCAGTATGATTATTGACGACCGGACATACCAAACATGGCTGTATGATCTGGATATCATCGTCCACAATGGAAATATCTAGCTAGGGCGAGGGTCAGCCACGGCCTAGAGGTGATAAACAGAGCAATCAATAGACCTTAGGTTTGGCAAACTCCCTGTCATGTTTCGCACTGTTCTCAGCCTTGAGTTTCTCCAACTCCCTCCCCAAATCGCGCATACAAGTTTTCGCCTTCTGCAAATCACCATTCAAAGTCACCGCATTTATCATTTCGTTAGCAAGTTTCGTTTGGTATTCATCCCGCTCATCCTTTATCTCGCCCAGCTCTTTCACATGCTCCATCAGAGATACAGCCAACTGTTTCTCCAGGTCTCGTATTCGGGCCTTCAATCGCTGATTCTTCGCCGCCAAATGTTGTGAATCCATGGATAAGTTGGTAAACAGAATCCAACGAGGTTTGAAAAAAATGGCAGTCGCGGTCGACACGAAAAGCAAACATCATGAATAGGAACCCGATTAAATAGCAGTGAAACAGTCTGAGATCGTTGGGATCGAGCCTGGAGCAACCCCAAATAAGGATTAGGGATTCGATCGACGATCGTGATTCGTCAATTGGTGGTGTCACATGGTCGTTTGTTGTAAAAACGTGACCAAAACGTGACCTCTAAACCACGCGAGTCAACTAGTATTTGTTCAGTGAGTTCTAGTGAGTTAACCTCAGTCGCGATTCCGAACGACCCAAAGTTCGCCTGCTCTCCTATGTCTAATAAACTTTGAATGCGACTACAGCTGTTCGAATTGTTTCTACATTGAGGTAAATAAATTTGGATAAATCACCAATCAAACTTGAGTCCAGTCTGAGTTGTGGTCATTGGCTACACAGTTTACTACGCTATCATGATCTACGGGATGCAGGATTATCTCTGTCCTTTGGATGAAACAATGCCCGACGGCGAAGAAGTATATTCCACCAGCATCGACCCCGCATGCATATTCCTGACAGTACGATCAGACTTCGACTGTACAGTGACCAAGAAAAACCTGTCTGAACCTGCGATCCGATATCCAACAAGGGATTGTGGTCCCTGATCCGTAGTGGGAAGGACGAGAAACTGAGGCATTTGAACGAGTTTGGTAACTTTGGTTCTTCATGACGTTTGGGCTTGGATCAATTGTTGGAAATAGGGACAGGGTTAGACGCGGGGTAGTGGGAAGATTTCCCCCCACTGAGCAGGAATCACCCCTTCCGTCTCGAGGTTACATGGGAATCCCTGAACTGCCCCGCTATGTTATGTGGCTCGTCAGCAGGGGGTGACGCCGGCGATGGTGTTTTCGGTTGCAAGCCAACACGTACGGAGGTGTTAAGCGGCTAATTGGCGGCGTGCTACATGGAAACATCCCGGTATCCGAAGGTCGATACTCATCTTCACGTTGAATATAAATGGTTACTTGATCCATCGATCACGATTGAGATCCTGGATTCGCGGCTCTACCATTTTTAGCACCAAATCCAGTCAATTCACGTTTCAATTCCTTGGAGGGGCACCATTTGTTGGTGGCAGATGCGGTAATAAAAGACCTTTTGTAAGAGACGGCCGGAGTTCCCTAGATTGAACAGTTTAGGGGTGTATGACGGTAGACACGAAGAGACACACAAGATAGGTTTATGGAAAATCGAATGAATTTATAGGGTTTCACAAGTATAAAAGGTCTAAGAATCAGATAAACGGCTGTGAGGGACGAGTTCCAACTTCCATGATACTCGGAGTCGATATAAAAAATGTCACACTCACGTGATGGGACGTGTCGTGTGAAGATTCAGAAGAACAAACCTTGTTGAGACTCCAACAGATGGATGCTGCGACTTCCTAACAACTCTTGATTGATTACCTTTGAATATACTCGTGATAACTATGAATATCGACATCGGGCTTATTCTCATTCGTTTCCACAAAGACTAGGAAAGCACAGTTAAGTGGAAATGTCACACTAGGAGCTTCGGTATAAAGATTACTTGTAACCCAATTTGTTGGAAATGTTTTGCGCGAAAGAGTGATCGTACCCCACACACTGAAGAAAAACAACGCCGAGTCTCTGGAAGCAACACATTAATTGCTACACATCATTCAAGGAGAGAACACGAACCTCGGTACCTTCTTCGAACGCTTCAATGACTTCCCCTATCGTTATGTTCCGATTAGGTGAAATTAGAGAGGGGAAAATTCCCGCGTTCCTACGGCTGAGCCAGCTTGATCCATTTGACCGATTTTTCCGGTCCGCCACCTGCATCGAAAACTGTTCCTTGAACTAATAAAAATACATTGGCAATTTGAATGGGCGAGTCGAACTAAGAAAACCATTTACCTGATAAGGCAACTCGACGAACTCCCTAGGGTACAACTCCCTCACATGGCAATTATACTCCCCCGCGTACATCCACTCATCCCCATCCCCCACCTGTAAGAATACTCTTGTTTCTGGCACTGGGCTCTGAGGGGCTGTAACCACGACCAGCGGCTTTCCAGGTTGACTAGGCAGGTAAGGGCTATTTTCATGGCTGAGGTACAAGTGCGTAGTATTCTTCTTTGCTTTTGTGAAGGCAAGGGGGAGACGTTCACCGCCATACCATTCAGACAGTTGTGCACGCGATGGGAGGATAGGATCGGTCTGAGGAGGGGGATGGACTTCATATATAGGCGTCGTGACCACAAATTGGAGAAGGACGTCATGGGTTACGGGAAACGAAGTTGGCTTTGGGGGAAGTTCCCAAAGACTTCGCTGCATGATGAAGTGTAAATATCGATGATGGATTCAGACTCGGACGATGGAAAAACTTACCACACCAGTTTCGATGGTAAAGTGCACTGGGGGCATATCAGAGCACGCGGATTCTTTGTTGCTGTTGGAGAACGCGCCGGGAGAGGAGCGCCGGGCAGACTGTGGAGTGAGTGGGAAAGCATCAGAAGTGCAGGTAGAGGGAGCGGTGGATGAGTAGGATCGACGCGACGGGCCAGCTTGAATAATATCAGGATGATGCGCTGCTGGTGTAGGTAGTTTCGAAGATGAAGAGCGGTCCCAGTTGCTGGGAGTGTGATGCGTCGCAATTTGTAGTCTTGGAGGTTCGTTATTACGGTTTGGGTGGGGTCGGGGATCTACCGATCGCAGATGGGGAGGGGGATGAGTGTCGATGTTGGCAGGAGGTGAAGTGATCTTCGAGGGAACCGCGTCATTTGATATTTTGCGGCGTTTCTCGGGGCGATCTTCGACTGGTGCTGTATTCCCTTGTGCTGCTTGTACTGTGGGTGACACCTTGTCACCAGCTTGACGCTAAAAACGTCCTATCAGTTATAGACTATGGATAAGGTAAAATTGGAAAAAGCCGCACCTTGTGTGGATGATTTTTGGCCTGAGGTGTGAGTTGCGAAGGTCCTGCTGCCTTTGATGAAGATGGATCCTTGAGTGGGGAAACCGCAGATGGAGGGGTATGTCTTGGAGTCTCTGAGGCCTGATATGGGAGTCAGTAAATTGGATATATAACGATACCCAACGAGTTTAACCTGGAATGTGGACATGGAATTGACTTGAACTGTAGTTGCTGGTCCCCTTTTAACGTTTGGCCGTGAGGCATGATTCTGAAAACATGAGGGGCGGTACTTGGATACTCGGGGATGATTAAACTCACATCCATGGCTAAGCTCTTCAAAAGTTCGATATCACTGTAGTCCTTCTCCTCGTGCTTTGAGAATACAACCTAGTCAAATATTTTTCGACAGGTAGAATACACCAACGTACCTTTACGACAAGTGCAGGCGCTATCTCCGGCACAGTCTTTGTCTCCGTTCTCCGTACAGGCACTCCATGCTCTTTCTCCGTAGAATTCAGTGAGTGACTGCTCGCTCCTAAACGCCGCTTGATGTTCAGGCACTTCAGTCGCGATGATATTGGATGTCGCCAATGAACACACCTGTAAGCGTTCCAGCTGCCTTTCGAGGTCGCGTATCTTCATCTCCTGTACCTCCGCCAGAGATGTAAGCCTGGCAACAGACGACCTACTCCTAGAAAGATCCTCCTGAAAGTCGTCTCTTTCTTTCTGAAGGTCGACGAGCTCTACTTCGACATCATCTAGCTGTGCTTGGAGGCGAGAGTTCTCGGCTAAAAGATCTCTGGATGGCATTTACAAAACGAAATGAAACAGAGAGATGACCGTGACAAGGGGGATCTAAAAAAAGTGTATTTCGTTAATTCAACAGTTATAAAATGTTTATTTTTGGATTTACCTTAGTTAGGGTTATCTGGTGAAATGGTTTGAGTCAAGAACTCGTCGCCTATATAAATACTCTGCGCTGCAAGGAGTAAGGGTGATTCATAACGGTCTGCCATCGAGACCAGTCTAAGGGTGCGACAGTCGGTACGACCTGAAATGTGTTGTTGATCCATGTGCCATCATTTCCGAGTCCTCGAAATTGGGGTATATTTACCAACACCGTCTAATAATCATTGGCCACAACTTTCAGCGTTTGAGGAAGACAGAGCGAGACTCTTCGCCTCAACTGACTCGCACCAATGATTATGCATTTATCATGAGTCTTCTATGCTTCACACTCTAACCGACAATCTACCCTCTGTTGCTTACGCCCCTGATTAATAAGAAAATTTAAAGTCGATTGTTTTGCAATCATTCCCAAGATGCCGACCAAGCTGTTTGATGCCCACAGACCCCGCTAGTCAGGAAACTTGGAGGTTGAGTGAAAAATCTTCCATATAAGTCTAGTATATTATATTCAAGAAATTCTCTAGGTGTTCTATATACCCTGATATGTGGCCACGATGAGATCTAACTCTGTAAAAATGAAAAAGCGCTTATGAAGAGAATTCCCCCCGTCCAACAATTTTTCTTGCCGCTGAGATAGGAGATTGAGAAACGTGTGTCTGAATCATAATTTGCGGCAATAGCACATCGGTTTGGGATTGTGGATATCGATGATGCGCGGAGCCATCATGTCATGGTTGATTGATGTAACGCTCACTGTTTTCTCAAAGAAGTTCTTTTGTACATTAGGAGACACTAGGTGTGTTGCTTCTTTATGTTGAATTCATGCCAGTAACATTGGTTTGCGATAGGATCTTGACACTGGAATACACGTGTTACATCTTTCCTTTCCCACTCCCCCTCAGCTCGGTCCCACATGCCTAGTTGCTTTGGCACACCCAGTCATACACCAAGAGAAGATCACGAGTTCGATATCTTACTGCGTCGCCACAGTATCATGGCGTCGATTATTCTCCGGAACTCCACATTTGGCGTTTTGTTCATTCAACCCTCCATAGTCCCAAGGCACGGAGCCCAAACAGTCGCGATCTTCGACGTCTCTATTATATGCCAAACGTGGCAGCCGTCGCTTATCGCCGCTCTTGACTGGGTAAGATTTCGAATCTTATCGGTGTACACCTCTAGCCCTCTCTCAGTCTAACGTGCTTGAAACGTATATACCTCGAGATCAGACCCTCCGATCCCCAATGATTGAGGATGATATCCTCTCTCTGTAACCACGTGCCCCCCACGGTTGTTGAACACTTGTATGGATCCACAGATGTAGGGTTCTATCCGGCGCCGGCCGTACACATGCCTGCAAAAGGAAAGCCTTGTGTGATCCTACATCTCGGGCACACGGAGGCTATGAATTTTCCGAGTGGGTGATCGGCCTACTGATACAGTATGTGTGTGAGCGCTATTTTCAGACTATGTGGGGATGTTCTCCCTAAATGGTTTCTCCTTTCGTGCCTAGCCAAGAAGTCATATAGCGCCGAGGTGCTGTCTCAATGCTTCAGAAGCATCAGTAGGCGTGCCTATGGGCAACGGTAGTCCATAAAATAGGGACCGTCCAGAGTTGTTGTCTCCCCTGATGGTCCTTCTCGCGACTTCCACCCCGATCCCTTGACTGTAAAGAGTCGCCCCCCGTTGATCACCATATAATACGATGAGCGCCAACTTTTTTACTTCTGTTATACACGACATCCAAGCCACTCGTTATTCTCAACGTAAGCACCTCGTGCCATGCCACACATCTTGAAAATATCTGATTAAATTATAGTCGCGTCCGGGACAATCATCCTCTATGATCATCGTACGTCCACATTCCGCTTGTGTTGTGTATAAGCTCAATATGCTTATGCTGCGTAGTCATTACGCTTGATGATGAGGCACGTAATCTTCGTTCAAGTTACTGCACTGTGTCAATTATACTAACTTCGAGATCCTTAGATCGAACTGATTTGGGTACGCACTGATCTTATTTACCGACCAGATTGCTCGCTGACGTCCCGCCTATAACCGGTGATGTGATTGACAGAAAAGCTCTTGGTCTTGGGGAAAGGTGTTATTTATAATAGTGAGTTCTATGACAGATGAAACTTTTTAGACGAGCCTCATGGCGTTACTGACGCTCTTTAACAGAATCGTTATTATGGACTGATATCTGTAATGTGAGTGCGAATGTATCGGCGGATGACGTGGCGTTGTATTGACCGTCCAACCCGAATACGTAGTATCAACAACTACGGTGCGACTATTACTTTCTTTGAATAGAGTGACTCACTTAAACCCTTTCCTACAGGTCTTTTCTCTCCGCTGCTCTCCGACTCTGTACGTACCTCCATGATATCCCTACGGCCAGATGCTCACCCTACGACACTGTTTCTTTAGTTGTGAGTGGCGCTATCACAAGTTTTTAGTGCTGATCCACTGATTGCACTCTTTCATCTAGTTGTACGGTTCCCCGCCTCCTCGATACCTTGACTTGTAAATTCTGATCACCATTGACAGGTATTCGTTTCTTCAAATGGCAAGGCTGGACCGGGCTCGTAGCGTGTATGATAGCTGAAGGTTCGTTCGTCTTCATACTCCCTTTGCCTTATGAACCTACCATCGTCTGATTAATCAACCGATCGTACTTCAGCAATCCTTCAAATGCGGTTGTACGCAATGTATTCTCTAGATAAAAAGGTTCTCGCCATCATGGTTGGCTGTTTTATAATGGCGTCAGCGGCATCTGCAGCCGTTATGGGGCGTGTGTTGTCTCAAATGACAGGTACGTGCTCAACGTACGACCCCCATACGACCCACTTATTTGGCCTACGCCCCGTGCCCATCGTCAGCGAAAGCCCTTCCTTTCACTCCCACCATAACCTTCTGCGCCCCCTTCAACATATCCCGTCAATTTTATGCCTTCTGGATCCCGATGCTCGCATTTGAGACCCTTCTCTGCGGGCTCGCCTTGTACAAAGGTTATCAGACTTTTCGATCTAAAGCATCGCCGTTCCTCTCAGGGAGACATTTCGTGGGTATACTTATTAGAGATTCGATACTATATTTCTTGGTGTAAGTCCTTGAGGGTATTTGTTTTAGTTTAATTCTGACCGGAAATGGTATAGGATGTTCGCGACTTACCTAACAAATCTTCTGGTATGGATAACCGCCCGAGTGTGTTTTCCAATTCCCTCCTTCTCCCAAGTCTCCCTGAACTTATCTTTCCTTCGCCAGCAAACTCTGCTCGAAATCCCCATCGGATTCTCCGTCGCCCTCTCATGTATCATGGGCAACCGTCTTGTGCTCAACGTAAGAGAGATGAATACCGAGATCCAGCGCGCTCGCACCTCCGAACAACCCGGTTCACGTACACATCTCACTGGCCATGATAGTTCACACATTGCGGTGCGGATCGCGTCAGGACAGGTATCCCAGCTGAGCGATATTGAGATGGCGCAGTTGAGGTCGTTGCGGTCGGGCATCTAGCAAATAAATAAAACGTGTAATTTTAGAAAATAATACTGTACCCGCTCCCTAGCTTTGTCTCGATACTAATTACGAGGCCAATTGAACAGGACCCTCAGAGTGAATGACAATCCGGTTTACGCGACGTGTTTACACACGTGACAAAAGGGCACCACCCATGAACAATTCACCCGCATTGGCTCATTATTCCTGTTTCAAACATCTTGCAATTTTGCCGACGTTGACCGCCAGCCTGACCATAATTCAATAGATTTTAACCACGAGTGTGCCATAGCGAACTGAGGCTGTGAGGAAATGGCAACTGTAAGCCAAATATCTCAGTCATTGACGTGCCGAATGCGAATGCCAGTCTATGCCACTGTTGACCCATGCTTGTGGCAGTGTCACCAGCGGCAGCAAATAAGAGATCTGCCAGTGCGGCATTTCCCGATTGCAGTTCACCAGCAAATATCATGATCGCCTATATATGCTTGAACGACTCTCTCCTTCCCCTTGAGAAAGCTAATGGCTGAGAACCTTCCCACAGAGTTAGTCGATGAGGTCATATCTTGTGCGATGAGTATCGCCGATGATATGTTCCAAAGCTGCTCCTACCCCTCTCCGTTCTATCGGCCATTTCACCTCACCTCTGCCGTTCTACTTTCCGTTAACAGGAAATGGAACTATGTGGGGACCCCGCTTCTCTATAACACTGTAGTACTCCGCTCAAAACATCAGGCCGAAGCTCTTGCACGTACCCTGAAGCAGCACACTCACCTTGGACGCTTCATCAAAAGACTTCGTCTGGAAGGAATTTATGGAGATGTGATGCGGGAAGTCGTCCTCGCCTCCAGGAATCTATCTGAAATTGCCTTCACCATGGCTGTGCAGCCGTCTGAGGATTCTCAATCCCTTTGTGACTGCCTCTCTGCCATTGATCCTACTCGTATTGTTATCCTGGGTGCTACGAAGACTCAAAAGAGGCGGTCGACCATTCTCTCCTTGGTACTGTCAAGATGCCTTAGTACATGGAAAAATTTGGTATGGTTTTTAGACATTCTTCGAACTTTTTTACTGACTCCTTGCTTTAGCGGCATATTCATTTCTTTGCCATGTCCTATCGGGATTCAACAGCTCACCTTGCGGTAATAAAGAACTTAGTGTCTCTAGAGACAGTCACATACTCAATGATTGCCACGGATTACCTGCCGCTCTATGAACTTGCTCATTGCCCGTCTTTACGGTCTATCGTGATACATGGAGGCGGGGTTAGTGGTTACGATGCGGGACACGACGTCTTCGAACTTCAAAATAAGATCAAGCATCACCCGCGTTTACGGTCGCTCGTCTTTTTTACAGGACTTGATGATTATTTGTCAGTGGTCGAGACATCATTTTAATCGTTATTACGCCTAATATAGTTCTGCAGATACAAGCCACCTTCATCGAGACCGAGGAATCCTTCCTTCACTCCCTTAACAAATGTCTCACAGGAAATCGGAGATGCTATTTGGAGTCATATCATCCAGTATTCACTCTATGGGGTCCAAGAATACGGAGCTGTTTCGGACGTGAAACGTGTAATCTTTCAGGTATCAAGGGCCTTCCGAGTACGTGCCATAGCGGTTCTTCATTAATTTGGTATTTCTAATTATGCATTGACTCTGTTCCACGTACAGAGAATCGCGCTTTCCCGACATTTCAAAGATGCGTTGATACCCACATTCATTGATCTGAAGCTCTCCGTTAGCCGTTTGAGGATGAACCCACTTTTAGGGGAGAAACTTGTGTCATTGGAGTTTGCCAGCGAGTTATTCAATCTCCCTAATCTACCAAGGATCCAGGCCCTCACGGAACAGTTGCTCATGCTTTCCCAGAATCTTATAAAAGTGCGAGGATCAAGAGCAAATGAAGTATTCGTTCCTGTCATACGGCTCCGAGAGTCTGTCTTCAATTTCTTTGCAGCCCATTCCGGACCGAGCCTCGACACTCTCCAAGATGTGGTCATCACTAAAGAAGCTGCTGCTGCCGAGAACGGCAGCCTGAGTACTATTCCGGCCCTCTGGTCTCTATTCTCTCTTCGCTCTCTTCGCTGTGCAATGGAGATAGAATTTGATGTTAGTGCTCTGCCCTCTCATGACTGGCTCCCAAACCTGGAAGATGTCGCACTGGTGGAATGTAGTTCCTCCTTTGTTTCCCTTCTCTCATTCCTCCAGTAAGTGTTCTCTAGCTGTCGGAGTGAGTGATAGAATGACTTGCATCATTTTTTTTAGCTTACCTCGTCTCAGGAAGGCCGCAATTAGATCAGCCGATACAGTATCTAGTGTACAGTTCCTACGAGCTCATGGAAGGAAATTGGATAAGCTGCAACTCGGCATGGGGCTCTTATCACTTCCCGTTTTTGAATTGTGCCCGAACCTAGTTCGTCTCGCACTCTCCGGAATGGTATGAATGTCCTTACATACAATTTCCTGTTGTGTTGACTATTTAACACATAGCCGCTGTCACCATATTTTCCGATACCTGCAATTCCTCATACCTTTTTCATGAAGCTTGTCCTATGTGAACCATATGATTACCTTCAGATGAAATCTGTGTGAGTAGTCCAGTTTCAAAGGTCCGACTTCCGACTTTCCTCTAACCTGTATCTTCCAATCAGGCATAACTCACATCAAATGAGTGTTGCATACGACAAGTTCTTCTCATCCATAGACTTGTCCTCTTTCCCAAACATCGCTGCTGTCAAGGTCTATAACTGTATATGGCCATATCACGAGTACGTGCTCATCTTTCAAAGCATTTAACCAAATTGTAACTAAACAATTTTTAGATATGATACATCAGGTTATGAGTGGGTAAGGAGGGCAACCATCTTGCAGTCCAGATTCAATGTCCCAATCCTTGATCGATATGGAGTTCCATGGAGGCCTCGACTGTTTGGTTAAGGGTTGTTAAGTATTCAGAAACTTTCTGCTTTCAATCAGAGTTAGCGGTGTGTTTGACTAGTGTCCCAAATTTGAATCAATTATGTGCGTCGTGTTCCATCACAGTGGAAGGGAATTCAAGGAACAGTTTGTACCATTCCTTAGCTTTTACCATTGTTGCAAGGCCCAGTGGAACGACGCAACTAGCTATCAGAATATATGGTCCATGTCGGCATAGAGAGATCTAGGGGGCAGTGGTCGGTAAACATTTACAAAGAAATTGGCTGTTGTACTTGCCATCGATACAACTCCCAGTCAGTGTCACATACCTCATCTCAGACCCAAACAGGATGTACGCCTGACATAAAATCGTATTATTTCCTCCCTTCGCCAACGGGTCCCTTGGATTTACGATGATTTCTGCTGGGAATTGGGTATAGTTCATTCGAACCTCAAAGAACTTTAATTCCTTTGGTTTGCGTCGGGAGATCTCTTCCCATCTCGATCGAACGTCATCTTTCAAGAGCCTTTCACAGTATGCCATATCCTCACTCGACATTTCATACCCATTGCCAGCTGTATGTTATAAATACTCGCCATATTACACTAGTCAGTGGGAGGCACGTACCTCGATAAGCAACTTGTTTCCGCTTGCAATACTTGCGATGACCCAAATCTGTCCAGTCACGCCTCTGGCATATAGCAGAACAATACAAGACATCCTCGCACCCTGAACATCGTCTGAATTTTCTTCTCACTGACATATGTTTGCACTAACAATACACTAGCTTGTCAGACCAACGGGGTACATTATAGGCAGAAACTAATTAAAGTGACGTACCTCAGTGTAAGCGCACCGTTTGTTAATCAGAGGGCCAATTGCTGAACTGCGAGTATATGCATGGACCTTCATGACTACCCATTTGTTCCAAAATGAGCCTTGATGGTCTATAGATCGCTCAAGACGTGCAACTTCAGGCCGTTCTATGTTCCAGATGAAGGCACGCAGAACGGAAAGGTGTACAAGGGAGACCAACAGCAGGTGCATAATGGAATAAATGCTCTCGGCGCCGATGAAATCATCCCCTGATCCATAACGTGCATATTGGAGAATCACTTGAAGTAACCCTGCATCTAACGAACGCCGAAGCCAAGTGATGCCAACTGTCTCATAGAATGATACCCCAAGATATTGGATACCTATTTCTCTCAGCGCCTTCACTATTTCAAGGTGTTGGTTATTTCTTGCAGGAAGTCTCGGAAGAGTAGAGCGTACAGGATCGTGGGGGAGGTGGGCAAGGCTGCGAGTAACAAAATATGCAATGTCCATACCGTTAAGCACATCACGAGCAGTGGAACACTTGGTTATTTTGAGCAGTAAAATCAGTTCTCCATGGGCTGCACTGCCCAGGATATTTCCATCGAAATTATTTGGGGAGATGGCTTTGAAGGATGAGAACGTGCGAAAGAAACGGGTGACTATAAGCCTTGCTAGTTCTGTGCCGTGACATTTCGTACGATGGATAAGCTTATTCCAATGATCATCAGTCACTTTTTGCCCATCCTCCGTCGAAGGGTCTGTAAGGAGCCATTCGTTGATTGCACCTGCCATGATCGACTCGATGCTGTCCAGAGATGGGTGACATAGTTGGAGGTACCAGACATCAATGATAGTGTTGAGGCTAGAAGTGAAAAGTTTGGTGCGCACGGGACTGTACTCCCCAAGATGGACTGCACATGCAAAGGTGAATGCGCAGAGAATTCGGGCAAGCCAAAAAAACTGGTCCTTTGGAAGTGGGTGGTCCATCTGGCGCAATCCTCGTTGTGTACCAATTTCCACCCACCTCCATACTTTGCTCCATCGTTGAGAGAGAGCGCTGCCAAACATTTCGAGATTACGGCTACTAGGGGTTGAAAGCCGTAGATCCGACTTTAACCTTAGTATTATGTCAGTGAGAGATTCAATTGCTCCCATTGTTGTCCAGAATTTTGGGTGAAAAACGTCGGCCGGCATAGAGCTTGAAGTCAAGGTGACACCTGAAATCTGGCCCGGGTCCGGCTCGAAGCACAGAAAAACGCCCGCCAATGTAGTACTTAGATCGAGTGGCGTTATCGACGTGCGGGACTTGAGTAACAAACGGAACGCCTCTGCATTGGTGGAAGCTTTTTTATAATTGGCATGGTCCAATATGGCGACGCGCTGCACATTTGCTTTCATAGTTGAAGCTCGTAAATCAAACCTGGGTGGTGGATGAAGATTATTCGAACCAGAAGGTCTTCAGGTAAACATGTAAGGTGAGATGTGAATATATCGTGTGCTATACGTAAAGCTTACATTGAATAGGACCGCGTTAAAGAGGAACTTCAAGTTTTGTTTAGGGCACGTTAGAGAGGCGTGGCAGCTGGTGGTGAATATAGAGAATTGTCAAGAGGTGCACTGCCACCGACTACCCAACAAACCCGTTCAAACTCCTCAACATCGAACACACCAGTTCCTTTGCACCCACTATACACGCTGAGGCTTAGCGCTTTCCAAACGAAGCTGTATACTCGTACTACTGTCGACTCCGAGTCATGGGTCAGTCTGGTCTTTTTTGGTGTGTCATGTGCGTTTGAAGCTCCAAGCAAGCTCAACCCACCACACTTTACAAAGCTTGACAAACCAATGGATTGCTCCCAAATTTGCTTCCATATGCTCAGTGGCGCTATGGTCCATCATATTCTTACTAGATGACGGGGAAGAAAACAGGTGACATCCATTACTCCGTTGTAGTACGCCGATCATTCACCAAGTTCTACCTTCTTTTGGCAGGTCCGGGATTTATGTATACGACACTCTGGACTCCTGGGCTTGCTTTAACTACATTCGCCTCGCGTCATTGTATACTTTAGACCTCAAGAAGACCATATAGACCCCTCGGCGGCCGAACTCCACACTTATACTCATGGTGACCACACCGCGGGAGGTAATTGTGTCATTGATTCCTTTCCACTTAGGACACAATCTCCTTTTTATGTACATGTCACATGCCCTCACTTGGTAAGAGGGTCCATACTTCATCACCGTTTCTTATCTTTACTCATACGCTGATCATGGCGAAGGTCGCAGTTAATGTCCAAGTGGGTATCTCATGTTTATTCATTATCCTTTGTCTGTATGCAAAGCGACGAAGGAACGGAGTACTGCCACTACCGCCAGGTCCCAAGAAACTTCCTATTATTGGGAACCTGCTTGATATGCCAACAAGTCGCGAGTGGTTGACTTATCACAAATGGTGCAGAGAGTTAAGTACGTACACCCTTCTAACGCCGTTGAGATCGGTATTGACGTTGAATCCTCTTAATAGACTCTGATATCATCCATGTCGATGTGGTGGGAACGTCGATCATTGTTCTCGATTCATCCGAAGCCGCAACGGATCTTTTGGAGAAGAAATCTTCAATTTACTCTGGCAGGTGAGGGGCCACAGAATCGATATTTCTCGTCGCTAACGAATTCTTTCCAGAGCGAGACTGCCTATGATTAACGAGTTGATGGGATGGGACTTCGGACTTGGGTTTATGCCATATGGTGAGTTCTCATTCTACACTATATCCACCTCTCCTTTTAAGTAATGCATATACAGGGGCTCGCTGGTACACACAAGTTTCGATTGATGGTGTAACGATGATCCTAACCATCTGATAACAGGCGCCAACATCGCCGTCTCATGCACCAGTCTTTCCACCCCACTGCAGCCATGCGTTTCCGTCCATATGAGTTAAAGGCTGCTCATGGACTACTTCGTCGCCTGATCGACGAGCCTGACAACTTTGTTGGGCACCTACGATAGTACGTGACGTACTTTTAGCCTTTATAACGCGGAACTGATGAACTCTCCAGCCTAGCGGGAGAAACGATCATGTCGATCGCTTACGGGTTAAGAGTGCAACATAAGGACGACCCGTATGTTGCAATGGCGGAGCGTGGTGTGCATCCCCTTTCGTTGGCAGGAGTTCCAGGTGCATTCCTCGTGGACTCGATCCCAGCGCTTAAGTATGTGCCGGATTGGATGCCTGGCGCGGGATTCAAGCGGAAAGCGAAGGTGTGGCGGAAGTTGGCGATCACACTGCTCAATCGGCCCTTTGAAGCTGCGAAGCACAATATCGTAGGTAGTTTATATGAATCTCAAAAAAAAACTTTACACAAATTGTCTGTAGGCTAATAGAGACTTTACTCCGTCATTCATGTCGAATAGCCTAGATATGATGGATGTGCATGGCGACTTACAACAGCAGGAGTCTGCAATCAAGTCGACTGCCGGTTCAATGTATGCGGGTAAGGTACTCGGTTATTATGTAAATGTTGCCGACTTACCTTCAACTTGAAGCTGGATCTGATTCTGTATGATGTTGCGGCTGCATTAGACTATCTTGACAACTAACATCTCCCATAGACTGTGGCTGCAATAGCTTCCTGTATTCTCGGTTTACTCGAGAATCCCGAAGTCTTGCGCAAAGCGCAGGAGGAGTTGGACCGGGTTCTTGGGTTTGGCCAGCTTCCGAGTTTTGATGACGAAGCATCTTTGCCTTACATTACGGCGATTGTGAAAGAGGCCCTGAGATGGAGAGACGTCACTCCAATGGGTGACTACGTTCGATCTCTATTGCGACCCTCCTCAACAATTCTTTTAAATAGGGATCCCACACTTTCTTGATACCGAAGACGAGTACAAAGGTTATCGGTTACCTGCTGGCTCCATTATCATTGCTAACTCATGGTAATATCCTGCGTTGTGATGACAATATCTGCAAGCTCAGTGGTCATGTAGGGCTATGCTTCACAATGAAGAGGTTTATCCGGACCCATTCACCTTTAACCCTGATCGATTTATGAAGGATGGCACCCTAGATCTTGAGGTGAGAAATCCAAATCATGCTGCCTTTGGTTTTGGGCGACGGTAAAGACAAACACGCTCCGGTTACTCACGTCGCTGACTTCGTCTCCATAGGATATGCCCTGGCAGATATATGGCGTTCTCGGCCATCTGGATCACAGTCGCATCCCTCCTCGCAGCTTTCGATATCAAGAAGTCCACAAATGAGAAAGGCGAGGACATCGAACCGTCACCTGAATACCTCCCTGGCCTACTTTTGTAAGTAGAAGATGCCCAGACCACGCTCCTAGTCTCTGAATGCCTGTGTCAGCATACCTCGTCCATTCAAGTGTTCTATCAAGCCTCGTTCGTTAGCGGCTGAAGCAACAATTCGGGCTACCACGACCGAACAATATTTTTAATGATTTATTTGAGGCGGCTAGGGGGTACCAAGATAACGTAGTAGTTGAACATTATGACGGGTCAGCGCTCATCATGCACAAGGAAAATTCGGCCTTGGTAGTTGGTTTTGAAAACCCTTTATCCATATCGGATGGAGGCAAGAGGCAATTGCAGTGCAAGTTATAAGCGGCATTGTTCTGCACTGTCCTGATACAAAGGACGCTCAGATGTGCCATGACTTGACTCCTGAACTATGTCAGTATATCTAGAAAGTAATGCATTGAATATTCGACTCGAAATCCAGCGTGAAGTGTACTTCGCCTGCTAAGAATAATGCTCCAGGAGTCCGAGTAATACGGCGTAGGGCAACGGGTAATGGCTCATGAGCACTAATGTCCACGCATGTCGTCTTTCATAAGCTATGGTAGATAATTTAGTATCCCCCTCGATGAGCCTTGAGGAGACGGTAGTAGACCATAATACACCTGGAGCTTAGCCAACAACATCATGTCCCTCCTTGGTAGATACCAAATAAGGTTTCTAAAGATATTGAACACCGTGGGCCGCTTGAACTGAGAGTAGCCATCGAATCAAACTCGAAGCCTTTTTTTGTAACATTTCATGTGCAATGAAAGCCCAATTGAACCGATACAGTGTTTGCATCTTTGGATGATACAGAACGTTTGCATAAATTCGTGAAAGTTGTCATTTTTTTCAAATCGGGCATGTGACCGTGGGCCCAGCCAAACAACGGCAATTGTTTTAGGTTACCGGTTATCTAGTTGATGACACTGGAGGCAAAGCCTAACGCAGTTGAAATTCAACTGCCGCAAACGCAGTTGAACGGCAGTTGAACCAGAGTTGAGTGGCAAGT
>JABCKU010000047.1:59890-75238 GCA_018221655.1 Myochromella boudieri | reverse complement strand
GGTCAAAAAACTGTCCCAATGATTGATTATTTTATTTCTTTTATTATAGAATCAGTTCTGATTCAAATCACATAAAAATTGGATGAGATCAAAGCTATAAGGGTATATTACCAGATATATTTTATGTAGGGCCAGAATATACCAGGGAAGTATGTTATTAGTAGAACATTACAAAATGGCCAAACATTGGGACAGTTTTTTGAGCCACTGTAGATAGCAAGAAGCTTCTGGAGGCGACAACGATGATGTGACCATGCATAGGAAAGTATTCCCATAACAATCAAAACATTCTAAATGAGCATCACATTATATTTATCCTAGTTCCTTTGGTCACTAGCATACCTTCTTTGGATCCTTTTCAGTCTTTCGACACTTAAAACATGTCACCATCTTTGTTAGAAGCTTGTAAGTCAATGGGGCATGAGTTACAGCATCACGATGCATCTTCTCAAATCCCATACTTGTATAGGCTTCGGCACTGACGTCTTCTCCAGCAGGTGACCTGAGATGTGGGCCGAGGTTCTCCAGTTCTTCGTCAACAACACCTTCAGTACAGTCAAATGCAAATTGCTTTATGGTGGATTCTGCGCCACATGTGCGTTTATTTTGAGAGCCTTGTTGGCGTGGTAGCTTCAACCAGTGTTGTAGAATATCTGGGAGCTCAGTGCTGTTCAATAACACAGCTCTCTCATACTGAACCTTTGAATCAAGTGCACATTCTTCGTTGCCCCAGCTCAAGGCATCCAAGAAGATCGGTAAGTCAAGACCAATACAGTCCATATAATAAAGAAGTTGCTTGACCCGGAGTGATATGCCCTGGCTACTAAGCTGGCTGCGCTTTTCCTGTGTGTTTCGTATTTGAATGGCTGGCTGTGTGCAGTCATCTTCAAAGTCTGAAACAGGTGCCATGGAAGAGAGTGGTTTGTCCTCGTAATCTGAATCTGAGCTGGAGTCAGACTCAATGGGGACTCATTTCTGAGTATATCACGGTCATTGAAGATGGAATCAGTAACGGAGGAGGACATTGTTGATAACAAAGACGTCTGGTCCATGCTCGAGACATTCGCGACTATGTGAAACACTGCTCAGTGCAGTGCTTAATCATTACCACCACTTCGATGTTTGCTTTGTGAATGGGAGAAGTGTGGGCTAGTTTATCTTATGCAAACATTGAATACTATAAACCATTGTTTTATAGACTACACATCTGTTGTGCGTGACATTGGGACAAGGGTTATGTGCATAGAGTGGACGCGTATGTCACAATTGTGACCCGATGGCAGGTCACAGCTACCAAATGCACAGACGTTATGGTGACACCCGGAACCTGACTGCTGGAGGGATCAAAAAACTCCCACGAGTGAATACCATATACGGATGGGCACGAGACTAGTATAGTCACTAATTCGCCTCCAGGCACTGCACCAGAGCCCTTACTATTTTATTTTATTTGTTTGATCTTATCACAGTCATGAGCAACCACCGCTTGACCTCATTTCGAGGACCATCCACACCTACGGCTTCCCCAGCTTATGCTAGGCAAATAAGTTCACCAAATTCTACTTTAAGACAGGCGGAGTCTACCTATCATAGAAAAATTCGGACTCTCTTGCAAGAGCTACAGTTAATCACGCAAACATGGGACGATCTTGTACTCATTAATGGTCTTAAAGCCGCAAAGAACCTCGTAGACGCGCGCACTGATCTAGAGTATATCATCGTGTTCCTTTCAGCATCCAGAATCTGACGGTTCGTCAAAATAGCAATATAATTGCCTGCCTTCCTAATAACCTACCGCGATCGGTCGTTGTTGGCCCAAAACTCGATGCCATGGACGAATATTTTGCAAATTTGGATGTGATCATCTTGAAGCTAGTAAGGTATCAAGATTCTGACACATAATATTACTTAACAATGATATGTCAAGCAAAAACAATTTCGTAGGATGAACGCAGCAATCGACAATATCGAGACAGTTTTCTTCGAAGCAAATAAAATCAAAGGATTGCAATGGACTCACCAAGAACCCCTCTGGGTCACTTGGCCATTAGAAAAATTTGGTATGGACTATTTCCCCAACATTATTGTGTTGTCCTTACGTATAACCAAGTAACTTCTGTCTCCTCGATCTTGGTTCCCTATCATCGATCATTGATTTTCCACACGGAGCTTGTCAATACTCTCCGTGGCCATGAGATATCTTTTGCAGATTCACGAACAGTAATATCCCAATGGATACAACAACCCTTTCTTCAAGACGAAGGATGGGAATCCAGATGGGAAGACATCTGTGCGGTAGAGGTGGAGCGCTGGGACAGACGAACCAACAGATGAATCATTTCACTGAGAGAATTGCACAAGTAGATACTGTATAAACATCACTAGATATAGATATTTACACATCCTCATCATCTGCAATCTGAATCTCATCCGTATTGGCCAGTCCAGGCTGACGCATGTCTTGAGTCTCTAATCCGTCTGCCGCCGATAGCTTGGTTTTCGTTGCAGCGACGAAAGCAGGGCCCTTGGCACCCCCAACCTGTTTTTCCGCGGCAGACATCGCGTCTTGGGGTTCAGTATCTTGGTCGGTCTTTCTTGTGCCCTGCTGAGCTGCCAATGTCTCAGCAACCAGATAGCTAGCTTCAGTGTCGAACTGTGCTTGGACACCCCTTCTGATTCTTAGCATTTCTTTGAAAGTATCCTCAGAGCCGGTATCCAGCTCGAAGGTATGCCACCTTGTCCAGAATTGAGGGTTGACACGGGGGTCGCAGAACTGAGATGCGTGGGCGATAATGGTACGAGCTCTGTCGATTTCGCCGAGTTTCCGTTCCATATCAGCGAAACGGAGACACATATCTGCAGTTTGACGATCAGGTAAAACTGCACGGATCGTGAATTAGTAAAGGTAGTAAAGGTGCGAGCCGCTAAACATCTTACCTTCAAGAGCGCGTTCATAAATAGGCCGGGTGGCTGGTAAGCCATAGTTGGCGGTAGCTTTTGCAATGTAGATTGTAAACATCTAAGAGAGGTGAATATAGAAAAAAAACCAGTGCCGCGTTTGTACAAACGCACTTCAAATTTATCTTGATCTGCTACTGCTCTGGTAGCCCTATCGAGAATATTCATGGAACGCTTGGCAAGGCCATGGTCCTCTTCCAATTGTGCATACATTAAGAAAATAGGTTTACAGGACTTTGGAGGGCACTTTTCTAAAGCTTGTTCAAAGAGGTCACGGGCTCTCTCAAGCTTGGTTCCACCCTAGATGGAGAGTAAAATGTCTTTATATTTAAGGATAAATGATGAGGAACCCACATAACGCTTCACAAATTTGGATAGGTATATATTCCACAATTCAAAAGATATGGGGAACGTGAATAATTCAACACCGCGCTCATAGATCTAAAGCATTCTCAGTAAATGTAGTTTTCTCGAAAATGTGCCGACATGCCTTGAAGCTTTCCTCAAAGTATTTGTTCTCTTCCAGGAATGCTGCGTAGTTGACAATGATCTGAGCATTGGCAATACGGAGCTCAAGAATTTTGTCATAAACTTGTTTTGCCGTATCCACGATGCCTATAGATTCTTCGAGGTCCACATAGAAAGACCAAAGTTTAAGTGATTTGAACAACCGCACTTGGGCAGAGAGTGTCTGGTAAATTGATTAAAAGAGGGCTACAACAATAAAATAGACAACATCATACATGGTCATGATAGTTGACCTTGACATTTTTTGGGATGACTGTGGCACGTTGCATGACGTGTATGGCATGGTCGTAGTTGCTAAGCGGAGGTCAAGCAAAGTAGTTCGTGTGGGCACGGTAGAACATACCCATGGCAAATTTCCATCTCTGCCCACTCGCACCAAACTTCGGCAAGATCTTCAACAAGCTTGAAATTGACCTTTGTGCCTTTCTCGAGGATTTTACGCGCACTATCAAGATCTTGTTCAGCCTGGGCCGTTGTGCCTCCCTCCTCGTAAAATTTCGCAAAGTTGATATATAATCTATGTAGATTTGCTGTAGCTTTGCGAGGATTGATAGTCTCCAGAGCTTGGGTATAGGTTTCAACAACCTGGGTTTCAGATGTGAGTCCACAGCTTGTAGTAGGTCGCCCGACGCACCTTTTCATTGTCTTCACCCCATAGAGCCACCCTCTTTTCCCACTCCTGCACATCATTCGGATTTCTTCTGATGAGAACATCGTTAACCAAGAACGGTCGTCGATCAGTCAGATCCTCGAACTCCGCTATCCGTGCATCTAGCTCGGTCTCGGTTTCAGCCATGTCGTTTTCAGTCTCGTCGTTATCAGCTTCGAAACTACTCATAAGGGCACTGATGAGAGACTCCCCAAACTCTGCATAAGCGTCAAAGATTTGTGTGAAGTCTCGTATTGTCAGAACACTTTTTAAGCCGTTTTCAAAGGTTTCTCTGGCCCTATCGAATTCGCCTCGTTTGATCCAGTATGTCGCCAGTCCTGTCCATAAACGCCCGGCTTGATCCTTGTAGACCGCTAGCCCATCCTTCTTGATAATCTCTTCGACGTTGAGTGGCCGCAGACTTGTTGGGTCTTCATCCTCGTCGATTTCCATTACGCCAAAGACCGCCGTTTGAGCCTCAGCCACAGAAACAGCTTTGTTGAATTCTATCGTGCCTTCGACATCTAACCCAACGTCGTCTGAAAAATTTTCCACTACGTCGATAAAATCCCCTAATAGCTGATATGGGCTCTTCCCCTCAGGACTTGTGTATTCGCCTCGGGTAGCCTTTCTTGCCAGTGATAGAAGTAACTTCGCAGCTTCAAGTGGCCGAGGAGCAGAATTGACCGGGGAGAGGAGGATGCCGGTAAAGCGTTCGGTAATGCTGGGGTCGACAGCAAGATAGCGCCGATAAACATAAACAGTTGTCGCTCCGCCTATTCGTTCTGCCCATAGAATGTAACGCACCCATATCCTTGAGTGAAGTGAAGGAAACAGGGTGCGCAACGCCCGGTCGAAAGTGTGGCGTGCATGCGTGTGAGAAAGGAGAGGAGGACATTGTGGATGGGAGAGAACGGAGAAATACATCAGCCATATACGAGGGAGCTAACGCACAGAATAAGCCAATGAACAGAGAATGCCTGAGAAATTACGAACTTTCGGTAGCCACATCAATGCACGTTCAAAGGTCGCTACCAGACTTTTCCACTCTTCCCACCCAATTACCGGATCTAAGCCACCCTCCCAATCCTCTGAGTTTCCACCTTCATCTTCCAACGCGTCCTTCATCTCTGGAAGTTTTTTCTTTCCACCAGTCTGCTTCTTGACAAGGAGCTTGCCGAGAACGAATGACATCCGGAAATCGAGATAGGATTTCCAGAGTTTGTACGAGCCGGGAAATTGGGATAGTGCTGCCTCATATAGATATGTTAGTCGTTGAAGAGAAATGCGGGCAAGAGGGGAGAACAAGGGTCCCAGCAGGGTGGTTACTTCCTCAGGCAACTCTGGTGGCCGTTCAGTCTTTTGGGCTGAAAGAAAAGACTCTTTTGTGGTGATTAAAGCGGTCCACCATGACCGAAATGATGTTGGATTTCGGAGCAAGTCCTCCTCGCGATGGAGATCCTTGGTGGAAAGTAGGTCTGGATGTGTTGTAGGATTAGGAACAGGGGACGTAAGAGGTAAATGGGTGGTCAGAGACTGTATTGAAGACAGCTCTGAGACTGCGGAGGGCATTTTGTGGAGACGAAGAAATGGCAAGGGAATGCTTAGGGGGTTCAAGTAAGTAAGTACCGTGATTCAGATTTGGCCCAGAATGTGAAGGGAGCTGACCACAAGACAACTGCGTTTCGCACGGTCCCTGGTTTCGTTTGATCATTTAATAAATGGTGGGTCAGTCTAATCTCTTCACGATTCAGGTTCATCATACCACCGTCAGCATGGTGTTAAACGCGTCCGACAATCCCACCAGGCTATAGAGGCGAAGAGACTGCGCGAAAGAGCTAAAGTTGAGGAATATCTAACCTTGACTCGGGATGTCATTTCGATGGTTGGTGCTTGTTCCGTGGGCATGTGCTTCATGGCTCATACTGGGGCGTCATCCATTCAGAAGAAGTCAAAAGACTGGTCTCAAACCGCTCTGGTACTGACGTCCCATTTACTACAGGAAAACCCGGAGTTTTACACTGCTTGGAATTATCGTCGCAATATCCTCCTCAATGGCATCTTTCCAAAAAGGTGTAGCTCTTCAATTACGAGATACTATTACCTCTGCTAAACACAAACTGCCTAGCTCGCCAGAACAAATTAACACGTTTATCTCAGATGAGTTATCTATCACCATGGCGGCGCTCAAGTCCCATCCCAAGGTGTACTGGATCTGGAATCACCGCAGGTGGTGTCTAGAAAATGCACCTCGTGGGCCTGGATTGGAGGGTGAAGCGGACTCTAACTTCTGGAGGAAAGCTAACTGGGACAAAGAAATATACGTGGTTGAAAAGATCCTCGACGCAGATCCTCGAAATTGTTGAGTTTCCTCGTTCACAAACATCGCACAAGTCTTCTAACGATCCTTAACGCAGTCCACGCATGGGACTATAGAAGATATGTCATTGCCAGTATGCCCGTACCACATTTAGAAAAATCAGAGCTTGCCTATACAACTCGCAAGATCGAGGCAAATATCTCGAACTTCAGTGCATGGCATCAACGGTCTAATGTCCTAATGTCCCTGCGAGAGTGTTCTGGTATTCCCATCAAATCCACAAAGGAAGGTATGGCTCTTGCCGTCTTCTTCGTGAATACTTGACGGTAACAAATAATATCAAGAATTTGAACTGTTGAGAAACGCCATGTATACCGACCCCAATGACCAAAGTGTGTGGATGTACCACCGGTGGCTTGTGGGAGCAGGTAAGTGAGCCTTCATTTGATGCCAGTCTCTAACACTGACTGCAGACAGGTGAGGATAAGGAGATGTTGGAGGGGGAGATCGTAGCAATTCAGGAACTACTGGATGAGCAGCCAGACAGCAAATGTATGGAACTCAACGTCTTGGACCCATATTTTACCTTACACTGGTGCTCAGGGTGCTTGGAATCTATTGTTTTCTACAAGCGGTTACTGTTGCAGAAGTACCCTGGTTATGTGAATGCTGATATGCTATCAGCCGACTGCCAGAGGTTACTTGAACAACTAGAAGTCTTGGACCCTATGAGGCGACACAGATACCAAGACATAGGTATGTAAGGGTGATCAAGTATTGATTGATCTCACCGATTGACATGCCTTTTGTCTCTGCTAGGGCGCAAATTAGTGCATTGATACTTGATCTTCACGGTTGCATGGGTACTATCTGAAATGGCAGTTTTCACTCAGTGGATTGGTTTAAGACTCTGAGTACAATGTGTTAGAGGACTGACTGAGCATGAGATAGTGAATATATTGTAATGAATTGAACTTTGAATTGTTGTTAGAATCACTATTTATACAATCCCATGAGTATTCACGAATATTTGGGCTGAACCTGTGGCACCAAAGCGTGTTGGACATGAATAGGCTCAGTTAGTGCTTGGTGTTCATTCATGGAAAACATCCGCACTGACCATACCGGCAATTGCCGAGTACAACGCCTCGTGTTGAAGGTGTGTTGTGGCAAGTCAGAAAAATCTTAAGCATCTTGTCTTTCTCCTTGTACTCATCTGCAATGGATAATCGTGTAAACCCCCTACACGAGCTTTTTTCCAGGGGCTCCACGCCACCACTTCAGCCGCAGCCGCTCCAACCCCCAGTCGCCTCCAATTCATCCCCAAACCAGATTGATTCTCTCTTTCACCATCTCACCGTCTCTTCCGACCACCAGCATCAGCCTGGGGGCCGTGTCTCTGATAATTATGCTAGTTCTGTTTCTGTTTCGTCCCTATTGTCTCTCTCAGACGAACCGATCTCTGTCCCATCTAACCAGTCAACTACAAATGCAGATAGGCAGAGCACGCTACTCTCTCTCTTGGGTGCTGGTCCCTCCGCTCTCAACCCTCGAGGAGCACCACAAGAAGCATCCGTTTCTGTACCTCAACAGGTTCCAACCCCTCCCGGTTCATCACAGCGTTCTGGTTCTGGTTCCACCCCCACTCACAACGAAGCTCAAGGCAAATATTTATTGGAGCAATTGATGGCGGGGTGAGTAATATCTCATACTTTACGTATACACCTATCTGGTTACCTGGTTTTGTCTGAGTGTGTCTGATGTTAATTACATACCCTCCGGTTTCACTTGTGTTGGAATTCGATCACTGCTTCGTTCGTACAAATAATGTACAGCTGCAGACACCGTGATACATGCATAGAGCCTGCATTAGCTTTCCTTCATTTTCTCATGCTTGTCTCCGGCCCTTGCTGAGCTCTTTTGTTCCTACTTCAGAAATCCTCCGCGATCTAACTATTCAGATTCACAACCGTCTCAGTCTGCACCTTCTCCACCATATGCTTCTTCTTTGCGTGAAGAGGATTATCGTTCCTATAATCAATCTGAAGCTCCGCTCGAGGCAACATATCGGGTTCATGGACCTCAGCCTTCCCAGCAGTTGCAGCAAACACAAGCCCCACCGCCGCCCCTTCAAACCCAGCAGGTACCTCAGCAGGAACCTCAGCAGCAGCAACAGCAGACTCCGTCGCCTCGTAAATCAATGTTCGAGTTCGTATCACCCTTCGACCATTTGTCGACTGCAATTTCAACGAGCTCCGTAAAGAAAAAACCTGTTCCACCTCAGCCACCCAGCCTTTCTAGCACTAATGAGGATTCAGGCTCATGGTCGGCAGTTTCAGACCCAAAGCGACAATCTGTTGAAAATCTATTGGAACACGTTACGCATGGTGGCCACCAGTACCAGGCATCTTCCACGACTTATGAACCATTTGACTTTTCTCAAGGAGACAATTCGTCTTCGAGGGCTCCGCCACCCCCTCTTCCCCCGAAACCTATTCCTAACCATGGGGCTTCTCCTCCACGCTCGGCCTCCCCTTCCAAATCTTTTAATCAGAGGCCCCAAGGTCGTACTTCCGCGGAAGCACTCACCAATCAACAAAGCAGTTCGCTTATTCAACAAGGTGGAACCAGACGAGACAAAGAAAGTTCACCAGTGCCACGTGGTGGTGCCAAGGGCAAGGGGTCCTCTGTACAACCAAAGTTCCCAAAACATCAGACCACCCCCAGGTATGTTCATTTTCTTCCCACTCCTGCACTGCTAAGATTCAGTTGTTACAGCCCTCAACCTCAAATCTTCTTCTTCGATGTGTCACAGCCACTGGAGGAGATACAGGCACCCCGCGATCATGTTAAATCCACTGCCATAGCCTTGGTCAAGCAGGATCCAGTCTTCCTTCCTGGAGCTACAATTGGAGCTACACACTGGGTGGCCTATGCTATGACTCGAGGTACCATTCCTCTTGCGATATCAATATCACTTCGTTTTGACAAACCGTTGGCTAGGGCGTGTCCGTGTGATCTCGCGATCCAGTGGCGATCGTACTCTCCTCCAGCTTCCCTCAGTCTTCCCACCATCATCGAGTGTCATTGATATGGCCGTCCACAGCAACAGGCTTGCTGGGGTAACTTCTGATGGCGGATTCGTTGTCTGGGAGCTACCGCAAATCATCACTGACGATGTCCCGTACGCCTTTCCTTGTTCTCTTGTCCAGCTTCGGCTTGAAATAATGGTGAATATACAGCGGACAAATTTTACTTTGTTTTCCTCCTTCCCAAGAAGATGGATTGCATGCAGTCAAATGGCATCCAAGAGACCCCGACACTCTGGCCGTCGCATCAGAGAACAAAGTTTATCTAATGAATTTGGCCAATATCAACTCTCCCTATCGAGGACAACCTCTTCCATTGTCAAATATCTCCCATATGGGCCAAGTATTCGCGCAACCATCCGTCAGTTCACTTTGCAGACTTGCTCGCGTGATCTTCCTTTTCTCATGTTTATGCAACAGCGTGTAGTTGCTTTCGATTTTGATGTTCTCCACTATGCATTGGCGACGATATCGGCTGATTCCACCTACACCGTTTGGAACATTCATGATCAAGTACCATATACGACCCATAAAATCCATGGAAATGATATGCCATCCTCGTTGAATTTTGTCGAAGGCGGGATCGTTGTCGGACGCAAGAATGGCACTGTTTTTCAACTCCTGTCGAACACAACGAAACAAGTCCTGTCGACGATCAAGTTCATCAATGGCAATCAAGAGGATAACGAGATGTTTGGCCATGCCAGCTATGACTCTAGGATACAAACTCTGTGGGTTGCAAATTCCCGACGCGAGAGCTTGATTGCATTTAGAATCAACCTTGAGCCGACAGTTGTAAGTGGTGAAGAAGCTATCAGAGGGAGCTTCGATCAGACTGTCGAGTTTATTGGACCAAAGCCCACCATTAATTTTGTTATTCTCACTGCTGATGCGGATCCTTCTGGTAATGAAGCACATGCGGCATGTGTAGCAGCTAAACTCCCGCCAGGAGATGTAGCTTTGGTCGCTTTCTCTGTTCACTCTAGCGGCGTCGATCAAGTTCTTATCCGTAAGGAGTGGTACGATACCGCTTTTTCAACCGCAGTTAGCAAGCTACCTCCAGATGCACCAAACACTGGCATCCAGGGAGCCTTGGACGTTAAAAGCCAACGCCAGGTACCCCAAGCGGTCTCATCTAATCACCCCGTACAGCAGATGGTTCTCCAGCCCCTTCAGGCCCGTGCACGTTCGCCTGGTTCTGATGATGGTGACTACAACCGTGATGATTCCAAAACTAAAGGAAAAGTGCGGTCGGTCAACTGGAAAGAAAAGGACGACCAAAACAAGGACAAGAACGGTCGATCCGATGCTTCAATCATAAATGAGTCCTCTCTAGGCCAGGCGCTCAGTCGAGAGATCAGAAAGACGGAAGAAAGCTTACATACTCGTATCGGGCGGCTCATCGGGAAAGAAATGGATAAGCAACGTGCGTTTCAACCGTCCAACTTTTTTTTCAATATCACAAGATTAATGATGTACCCACAGACCAGCGAATGGAGGACGCTCGTGCTCACGATGCGGCTGAGGACTTTGCTCGTCAAGAAAAGATTCTCAAACTGATCTCGACCGAACTGACCAGAAACACGACGCGAGTCGTCGAAATGGCAGTGAAGCATGAAGTTCAAAATTCAGTGCTGCCATCGCTGGAAACTATTACGAAGAACGAAGTGAAAGCCGCGTTGAATGATCAGATTGGGCGAGGACTGGTGGACTATATCAGCCAGGTTGGTTGATATTTTCACTATTATCCGGTTACTCACTTATGGGTTGCTAACAGAGCTTACCTAACGAGCTAGAGAAACTGTTATTCCGTCCAGATATTTCCGCCCATTTCGCGCATGTCCTGTCAAACAATTTGACTCCCTTACTCGGCAGCATCCTTACCGATACGATGTCAAAGACATTTCTTCCTCACTACAACCAGATCATGAGTCGTCTACACCAGGAGTCGTTACAGGAGCTTCACCAACAGATTCATGGTCTCAAGACTGAGTTGATGTCGTGGCAACGCGATATGTTCAGGAACCAAGAGGTACGTTGCTGAGGTTCTGCGGGACGTTGATTCTTATGACATATCTTTAGACGTCGATTCGTGAACTGGAGCACACGGTTAGGCAACTGTCGGAGCATGTTAAGTTCTTGAGCCTTAATCCAGCCACTCCGCTCCATAATCTGCAGCAACCCCAGACTCGTAATTCACCCAGTGCCCATGTTCCACCCACCCAGGGGCAAATAAATCAAGTACATCCTCGCCAACAAAACCCCCCAGTTCCGCCTCAAAACCCAGTAACTCAAGCAGGTTACGGTCATAAACTTGGGAACCTCCCCCAACAATTGCCCCAGCAGCAGCAGCAGCCTCAACATATTCCTCCACCACCACCTACGGTACACCAAACGTGGTATTCAGGCATCGCAGCTCCACAGGCATCCCATCCTGCAACGATACCCCAGCCCCCACCCCCGCCACCGGCCCCTCAACCACAACAACAGCAACCAGAACCAAAAGGTACCCCAGATACTACTGATGCTTGGGAAAAGGTATTCCTCCCTGCAGTCCTCAGCGAAGATCTGAGAGACCTGCAAATTCTCCTGAACCGCATGAATGCCGATGTTGTCATGCCGTTGGAACGGGTGGGTCCTTTATCGCAACCTGTAATACTCACAGCAATGCATCGTGTAAGTTCACGTGATTTTCCATTTTGTATCACCTTACGAATTACAACCAGCTCGCCGCAATCGTGTGCGCGACTCCACCCAACGATGATGCATTTAATAATGCGATGTGGTGGCTTCAACGCGGCATAACCGTCCTTGATCCCAAGGTACGTGTCACCCAGAAAAATGCATATGGAGACTCATTTCTTCAAAATTAGGAACAAATAGTCAAGGACTACCTGCCCAATGTTGTTCCCGGCATCTACACACATTTGAATATGACGAAGCAGCGACTCGGCCTTCCTGGCGGCCCCCCTTCCCTTGAAAATGCGCGGGCTTCTGTGTCTGACGCTCTAGCTATGCTGCGACGCAAAGGGCTGCAGGCTTATGAAGGAATGGACGCGTCCAAAAAGTGATATGTACGACCTGTATACGACATGATTAGTTGTTGAACGACTTGGCTTACGGCCAAAATATACGAGTTTTCGCTGATGTTTGATTACGCAATCACGAGACTGTGTTGTTTGTCACTGCAAGCAAGTTGTAAACTCCGTACTTGCTGCTGGCACAGCCTACCCCTCTGTAACTCTTTCCACCTCCCCAATCCCTTATAATACCGAACGAACATGGCAAACAAGGGTTGGTTCAATCTCGATGCAGCCGGTGGTGTGGTTCCCGAAACACAGTTTTTCGAAGGCGACTCGGCGTTCAAGTTTCTTGGGCTGTCACGGACTCAGAGACTGTATGGCTTCATAGGCTGGTGGGTAAGAAAGAATGTATTAATCTACTCCGTTAATTTTCTTTGATCGCCCAGCCTGGCTGTCGGATTTCTCTTGAGTATCTTGGGATCTGTTGTGCTCTTCCTTGGGCAGCTCAGCATTTTTGTTGGTCAGTCCTCATTTTATGACTACCCTCCCTTGATGTTCATCATCCTCACAGTCTTGTATGTTATTGGCACGATCATTTCGCTTGTTGGCACAGGCTTCCTCATTGGCGTGTGTAGTATATATACTACTCTGTACACTGATACTGATTGTGAGGCCGGCAGTTCTTCAAGCAGCTCAAGCTGGTGAGCCGTGATTTTATTATCCACCTCGCGTCGTCACCGTCTGACTTGCATCCACAGATGTTCAAGCCAGTGCGAGTCATCGCTACGATCGTGTTCCTCGCTTCAATAGTACTGGTTTTCGTAGGCGCGTTTGTCATCGGTAGCGACGTACGTAGCCCTCTAAAGTTTCTGAATGACTGGTATTCATTGTGTCATCCCCTAACCAGATTCTCTGTCTAAGTAATGTCTCTGTCTCCTTATTGGAATCGTGACTGATCTAAGCATTTCGGTAGTTTTCGTCATCATCGAATTTCTGGCTTACACGTGGTATACATTGTCGTACATTCCATACGCAAGGACAGCTGTCCTCAAAGCAATTGGGCTCGGGTGACGAAGATGTGTAATCCTCCGTTATGTGCAATATGATTTTCCAATGATTTCTCTGAAAGAAATATATGTGTAGAAACTACTGCAGAGATATATAACCTTTCCCCTTTCTCACATGTTCACCTGCAACTTCTTCAGGACTGAGGGACATTGGTAGAAAAAGGACAGATTACATACCCTCTGTAGTTGTTCTTCAAATTTCTCAACAAGTCCATAATGGCGCCATCAGGAGTGTCTTTGGAAGCCGATGTCGCCGATCTGATATGAACCATATAAAATGCGTCTCTGGAGAGATTTATACATACACACCTCACGGCGTCGCTACTGAGTCGCATAAAAACATTCCAACCCTTTTCGTCGCCGATGGTTGTCAAGCCGGTGGTGACCTTATGGTGATTCGTAAGGTCAGCCAACTTGGCAATGGCAGGATTGTCGGGATCGATGGACTTGGCAAAGGAGAGGTTGCCATTGGTGTACTCGTGACCATTATAGACGATGGTGGAGTCTGGGAGGGTAGCGAGATATGTAAGAGATTGGTTCATCTCATCACCAGTACCCTCAAAAAAGCGGCCGCATCCGGCAGTGAACAAAGTGTCGCCAGTGAAGACCCCGCCTGGCTGTGCATGATCTGCAGTGTCAGTGACATAATAGCATATGGAGTCCTGGGTGTGACAGGGAGTTGCTAGACATCTAGTGAATGGATGATCAGTTGACTGATGCGAGTGAGACTTGAAGAATGGTGGACAGACTTGACGCGTGTGTTGTCACCGAGGGTGAACTCGTCTTTGTCCTTGACTAGGTTTGTGATGGCCGGAGCTTTATCACTACCACCATATATGGGAGCATCAGGATACTTGGCAGCCTGAGAACAAGTAGATCAGCTTGAGGCATTGCAGCGCTGAACCGACGAACAAAGTCCTGATCGATATGTATCAGACACAAACTAGAGAAGAACAAGAAGTGAATATGACCTTATTGCCTCCACTGTGATCGAAATGATGATGTGTAGTGATGGCTGCAACGATGTGAACACCGAGCTGGGTGGCGGCAGCAGTTACGGCTGGTACATCGTAGGGGTCGACGGCAGCAGCCTTGTTGGAGGGTTGGTCAATGAGGAGATAGGCGTAGTTGTCGTCGCGGACAGGGACGGGAACGACGCGCATGGTGAGGCGATGGGAAATGGAGAAGTAAGCCCTGCGCAACATGTAAGTGATCACATGATCAGCGTGACAGTAACCAGTACTGTTACATGTCATTTTCCAGATTGTCATCTGTCACGGTCATATACTTGAATGATCATGTTTAGATCGTCTCTCTCCTTTTCTCATCTGTTCTTCTCCAAACGTGCTGGGCACTCTCTGACTACTCTGGCCCCATGTCGTTGACCTCGCCCACCCCCGTGGTGCAGCATGTACGTCCAATATATTGTTTCTTGTACTCTCACTCAACCGCTACAGCAGCGAAGCCGCAGGGGCCTTGATCTTTTGGGTGGGTTGGGTAAGGTAGCCAAAGGTGTCGGAAAGGTGGCCGATGTAGCCAAAGGTGTTGGAAAGGTGGCCGATGTAGCCAAAAAGGTCCTTGGGGGGGACTCCTTCAAGTCAAAAGGCAACAATGACGGCAACAACAACGGTAATGGCGGCAACAACAACGGTAAGGGCGACGGCAAGGACGGTAAGGACGACGGCAAGAACGGTAAGGACGACGGCAAGAACGG
>JABCKU010000047.1:26066-59790 GCA_018221655.1 Myochromella boudieri | reverse complement strand
CCTGATGCTGGTTCCCAAAAACACCCGAATTCGCGAAACGTCGAACGGCAGCATTCTCGTATATTAGAAAAATTGGTTTGATATCCAGGACGAACATTGGTATGGTAAAGAATGGTTGATACGTTGTGATTTTCAATTTAATGTTTTTTCCGTGGATTGAGCACGGTTTTATTCTGTAAACGCAGTTCCATATTTTTTCATAACACTAAAAAAGGAAGGTGAAACGTATCCTTCCCTTACGTCTTCCCTAGGTGGAAGATGAAAGAGAGTCCAGCGAGTGTGGTCCATTTGATCACAATCAGGCAGGATTTGGCCGTGGGAGCAATATTTTGGCGTGTCTAGTGCTGTCTAGTGTGGTATATAACTAATATCTTATATGCATATGCTGCCCTATTTACCCGATGTTCGTTAATGCCTCTGTAAATGACCCTAATGTTGAGTACATTGGGTGTGTTTCTCCTATCAGATCTAAACTGCCATTCACGACAATCAGTACTGTACTGCCAACAAACCCTGAACTTAATTTCAACCTGACGTATCGTCAAAACGCCACTTTAAACCAGATTTATACCTTCAGTCTGAAGTGAATGATTTTTGAGTAGTACCCCACTTCACTTACTCTCTCCAGTTTCTCTCCTTCCGATCCTTGACTTCGTGGTGCTCTAAATCTCAGCCATAGGGGCTACATGCGACTTTGCAAATAGCACACGTTGTTGTCAGCTTTTTACATGTCAAAAAGGCAGAAACACCTTGGGAGATTTCACACCGTCATACGGTCTTTTTGGACAAACGTGGCCTGAAAAATGCATGAGGTTGGCACGACGTGTTAGTCGAAATGTCAGGAATTTTGAGGAAGCGGCCCTGATGTCACTGTACACGAACATCAAATCAAACCATACAAGGAAACAACAATTTCTGAGTGGTTCCAAACTTCTGTAAGTTCCAAACTCATTCCACTTTTGGACGTAGGTTTGTACCCGTGCTCACCTCTTTATACAGTGCATAAAAATAACTTCACAACAAAATTTAGTTTGCGCGTCTGTCATCGACACCGTGACTAACGACCGTTTTGTTCTCAAAACCTGGCATTTTAAAGTTCTTTGGAAGATATATGCACATCTTCAGGCTGTCTCTGCATATTTATCTTTCCATTTTTGATCCTATCGTTATTTTCGACCGAAAGGAGCAACACTGAATACATGATCCACTACTAGTAGACGTATCTAAGAAATGGCGCTCTATCAGTCCAGAGTGCAGCTTAAACTTAGCTTCTTTAACTTCTATTTCTACGGCCATTATCCCACGCCTCGCCGACAAGTATCCATACCATGAACTTTCGGAATTCCTATCAACATGGATCCAGATCCCCCCGAACTGCGGTAAAGTTCGCTCTAGTTCGCTTTCCGACGATTCGCACAGTTGTTTATCCGATAATACGCTGTAACTGACACCTAATGGCTTCACTGCCACTCCAGTTGTAGGCTGTTGTAGGGTCAGAGTTTGAAGGACTCTTGGTGCAAAATACCAAGATAAAAATATTACTTTATGACATATATTGTTTATCAACATGAAGCTACTAACAGTACCCATGATCTTAGACAAAAATTAGAGCAAATGAAGCATAAATGAGAGCACTGCGGCCCCTTGAAGTTGAGCGGGACCTTTGCGAATCGAGACTTTGCACACTTGTTTGCTCTCCCTTTCGGCCTAGTCACCAGGGGCCGTCGCCGAGCGGCGACGACTCAAACCTTGCTTATCTTGAGTGGGCTTGATCAATAATAATATGTTATTATGGCTGTTAATTTCTATCCTATACTTGCATGGCTCCGAAGAAAAAATGATAAAGGTTAAATAAACCAAAGGATGCACCCATGTGACATGGAACACAAATGCAATGATTGTTTTCGATGGGAAAGACCTTGGCAAGCAAGGTAAAGATTGTGAGCGAAGCGAGCAATAAAGTGACCACAGATGGAGCGAATCCTGGTTGTAGCTGTTTGCAAGTGCTAGATACTGTCGCTTTAAATTCAAATACCCAATTGTAAAACTAGTGAATCAAGAGTAATTTTGCAGTTGACTAATAAGTGATAAGTGATTCAAGTACTGTGCAGTGTGATCAGCCGATCAGGCAGTGATAAATCTAGGATTAATGCTATACAAAATTACTTTAGCATAGCTCCGTATCTTGTCACAAGATTCCATGCATCTCTCACCGGATCGACATCGCAGTCTCTGTATGTACGTACTCCCCGTGTGTACAGTGACTCTGTGGGGCTATGTTTGTTGACTGTGTTGACCGAAGATGACGGATTGTCCAGTGGACAGCCACATGGCGGTGTAGTTGATAGTACCAAGTTCTTCAAAAACTTCCTTTTGTATTACACGCTAAACCTTTCTGATGTACGGGGCGCAATACGGACCTCAATACTACGGCCACCACAGTCACTCCAACAATTACAGTGCACCTTCCATCTACCGTCCAGCTCATGGGTATCAGGGGAGCTATCATGAACAACATCACCACCAGCAACGTGGACCACCTCCCGGTGCAGACCCGAAACTTTGGCAGTGGTTCTCCTCTGTGGATTCTGATCGCTCTGGTTCTATTAGCGTTACAGAGCTGAAAACTGCGCTCATCAATGGTTAGTAGTTCTTTTTGTCGGTTCCGAATTCAACATAAATACCATTGCGTCAGGTAACTGGACGAGTGAGTTGGCGGTGATTTTTCTGGAGGGGACAAGAGAATGACGCAGACTAGGCTTCGATTTGGATACCATTAAGATGCTTATGGGTATATTTGTATGTTATCTATTTATGTCCTTCAATGTTATAACCCACAACAGCACCCAGGATACCGACAGAAGTGGGACAATCAACTACACAGGCATGGAATTCACCATTTTCACAAACCGTTCCTTATGATGTACAGAGTTCGCTGGTCTGTGGAAGTACATCTCGGACTGGCAGAATGTTTTCAGGCACTTCGACCGAGATCGGTCTGGGTCAATCGAAGGTCGAGAACTCGCAGAAGCGTTGAAGAGCTTTGGTTATACTCTATCACCCTCTCTTCTTACTCTTGTTGAACGCAAATACGGTCAGTCACTCGTCAGTTCCCCCCGCTGCGAAACCTGAAGAAAGAAAATAGCCTCAGAGCCGTCGACAAGTTATGGACCTCCACCTGGGATAACCTTTGATAGATTTGTCAGGGCTTGCGTTGCCGTGAAGACGCTTACAGAGGCTTTCCAACGGTGCGTATGTTGTTGAGCCGCGTCGTTCACATGTAACGATTTGCGATAGCGTCGATACCGATAGAGATGGGTGGGTACAATTGAGTCACGAGCAATTTATGACTGTCCGTCACCTCTGTTCGTTGGTTGTTCGTACTCTGACCCTTATACCACGCAGATCTTCCTCAGCGCTCCATAGCTGTTGCACCTTTGTGTGTAATTTGCTGGATATCTCGTAATCTATATTTCCTTTCCCCTCGTAATGTCATCACCTTTCATCGCACAGAAGAAATATACTACGTAGTCACTCTAATCTGTACTGATAATACTTAAAAAACACATACCCAAGAACTCTTGAGATTTCCGGTACTTTAACACACGTACCGAAAAGGTAGTACGGAGCAAGCCTGTATCTAGGGGAGAACAAATGCTCTACCCTTGGTCTACATCCGTCTATGAGGGGTCATCCTCCTCCACTGTTCCACGTACCGTAAACGGCCGTGACCATGACACTACCATGACCACGTGCCGTCAGGCACCATGTTTTCACGGCCCTACAACTTCAAGCTTTCAAGACTCAAGAGGCATTGTGAATTAACCGTTCGTTTTGAGTGCCGCTGTGCCCATTAATCAACAGATGTCTCTGCAGAGTGAGGAAAATATGCTCTGTACTACCTAAGCGGCGGCTTGAAACCGGGCCGGATGAAATGATTTCACATGTTGGGGATTGGAATTAAAATGAGCTGTCACTGCTGCTCTTTACTACTCTTGGCCCTTAGGCAGAATTGGTCTTGATACATTGTTCATTCTTGCGATCAATGTCCTCGGTGACTTCAAAGGTTATACCATGGCCGGAAACACTTCCATATGATAAACAATCGATTCCCGTTCCAGGGACCAAGCGCCCAGGTCAAACTGGTGAGCCGAGACCTTGTACATTCCAGTCATGCTAAAGTACAATGTGCAGCTCACTATCAAAATGGTGAAGTTTTCAACACAGTGATTCAGGAATAGTCCACTGACGTTCCTACTAAATATCAGCCATTTGGGGTCTTATTGGCCCAAATACACCTATTGCCTTTAGCACTCTTGACGAGATTTTTGACGGTGCTCTCTCCAATGGAAGAAATCAGCCTTTCCTTGGAGCCCGTCCAAGATTATCGGAAAATCCTCCCAAATTCGCGAATCACTATGTGTGGCTAACCTACGGCGACGTCGATGACCGTAGACGTTACATTGGAAGCGCTCTCTCTACCCTGTTTGCTAAAAATGAACTGGGCGGGAGTGAATTTGATACTGTTGGCATTTGGTCAGCTAATCGGCCAGGCATGCTACCTTATGTCGCCTTTATTTTTTCTACCCTGACACATGCTCAAGAATGGCAGATAATAGACATAGCGCTTCAAAGCTACAACAAAGTGTCTGTTAGTCTTTACGATACCCTTGGGAAGGATTCACTGGGTATGCATGGATGTTTGAGTGTTCATCTACCTTACCTCTGATGCTTTACACTCTACAGAATATATGTACATTGGTCACCCAACTCTGCGATATCATCGTTACTCACGCTACCCTTGTTCAGAATCAATCATGCCCACCTTACCGTCGTCTTCTCTACGTCTGACCATATTCCTACCTTACTCAAGCTCGCACCCAAGGTTCCCATGCTCAAACTCATCGTCTGCATCGATAATCTCACACCGGAGTCCGAGAAAATACTGACTGAATGGGCGCTCACTCAAAACGTGCAGCTCAAGCAACTAGGCGAAAGTTCGTATTCCGTCCTCTTTCCTTGGGATTTCAACTCACACGACGGATAAAGTTGAAGAGTATGGTAAAGTCAATATCATGGAGCCAATTCGAGCCAAACCCGAAGCAATAGCATCGATTTGTTATACGTCTGTGAGTGTTATTCAAATCGACAACAAAATATGTCTCAATAACGGTCCAGGGCACCACCAGTGATCCTAAAGGTCTTTTCATTTGTGTCACATGGTAGCCGCAGATGGCTCACGGAATTTCAGGTGTGGTGTTGACCCACAAAAATTTTGCGCTCTCAGCAACATCCAACCTATGTGGTCTGTCAATCCCGGAGACCGCATGTCTCATCTCCTACTTGCCTCTGGCCCACATATACGAGGTTGATTGTACTTTTTCTCAGTCGACGACGTTTAAAACTCTCTTTGAATCCTAGCGCATGTGTGAGTTATGTGTCATTGCCGTCGGCGGCAAGATCGGCTATTTCACTGGCGATCCCCTCCGCCTGCTTGAGGACGCCCAAATTTTGAAACCAAACTTTTTCCCGTCCGTTCCTCGCGTCTTAAACAGAGTATATCAGGCCGCAATGGCAGGTGGAAGCGTTCCGGGCCTCAAGGGCCACTTGTTTAAAAAGGCTGTCCAAGTGAAGCTCGATAAGCTTCGTGTCACGGGTGATCCAACCCACGTCTTCTGGGATAAAATTGTCTTCAGGAAGGTGAGTTCATGTTATAACGTAAAGAATTCATTCCGTCTGATTGACCATTTCATGACAGATTCAGGCTGTCCTTGGAGGTCAAATCAAGTTTCTAGCAAGTGGTTCAGCGCCGATTAGTCACGATGTGATGGACTTCCTTAAAATTGCTTTCTCTTGTGAGGTCTCTGAAGGTAAACTGCTTCTATTTGGTGCACTTCGTGCGGCAGCTGACTTGTCTTCCAGGGTAAGTGAGGTATTCACAGGTTGTGACTCGAAGTTCATACAAATTAGGTATGGAATGACCGAGAACTGCGCCACCTGCTGTAAGGGATGGCCGAATGACCCAACCTCCAGTGGCACCGTTGGCCCCCCACAAACCGTAAATGAAGTTAAGCTCCTTGATGTTACCACGATGGGGTATACATGTGATGACAAGCCAAACCCTCGGGGTGAGCTATGTATACGAGGCTACAATTGTTTCAAGGTGTATTACAAAGGTGCCTATACCTATATTTATAGAATCGTAGTGATGCCTGATGATCAATACAGACGAAAAGAGCACTAAAGATACGGTTGATGATGAGGGGTGGCTTCATACAGGAGATGTCGCTGAAATTGATCAGTGTGGTCGGATCAAGATCATCGATCGAGTCAAGGTGTGCATTTCTCCGTCGTTTTTGCTGCCCTGTCATAATCGTTCCGCACAGAATATTATGAAACTTTCTCAAGGAGAGTATGTAGCGCTCGAAAAGATCGAAAACTCATACAGCTCTTCGCCCATGATTTCACAAATATTTGTTCACGGCGACTCACTACAGGCCTACCTCCTTGCTGTTGTTATTCCTGAACCGGTCCAACTCGCGGGAATAGCGTCCCGAGTCTTTAGCAAGAAAGTTACCATAGACGACCCGCAGGAACTTATTGCTGCTTGCAAAGACGACCGTATCAACCAGGAAGTCCTTGCCACTCTCTCGAAGGAGGCCCGACGCAATGGCTTGAAAGGGTGGGTTCTGTCTGATTACCAAAAAATGCAGGGGAGTACTACTGACCATGGCCTGGACGATAGATTCGAAACCATCAGGAGGATTCACCTGAGCCTGGATCCATTTACCGTCGAGAATGGAACTATGACTCCAACATTGAAGATTCGACGGAAAGATGCATATGCGAAATTCAAAACCGAACTCGACCAGCTCTATGCGCTTGGCGAGCCAAAGTCCAGGCTGTAAATAAAGGTGATAACTTAGTACTTGTGATTGAACTATGAGGTACTACGACCGACACTTCTGGCTAAATGTAAACCTACACAGGAAATACAAACCATTACCAACGCCCATAAGTGACCACCTAGCCAATTTCTATCCACCGAAAATGCAAAGGCGGAGCTGAAACAGGCATTCAGGGGATGGGCAAAAGGCAAAATGCTGTGACTTACCTAACAAATGCAGGTGCAAATGCACGAGCAAGGCACATAGAGAATTGCACCAGACCGTTCGTAGAGCCCAAAGATGAAGGACCCGGCGCATGCTCTTTGACCAGTATCATGCTGATGCTTTAAGATTGAATATGTCAATCATTCATATATAGTGAGGATAGGAAGACTTACGAATACGCAAGGCAACCTACTCGGGAGGTAGCAAGTATAAGTGCGACGCCAGGCCAAAGTTTGTGCGCTGCGCTAGAGTTGATGGAATTCGTTTCTACGTCAAATCCAGACCGAGCAAGGACATTCAGGAAAGGAAGGGCAGCAAAGGCCAATGGCCAAAGACTCATACAGAAAGTATAGAAACGAGTAGTTTCAAATGTGCGCAAGAGTGTGGGCATGAAGAAGAGCTGTATACCAGCAGAAATGGTACCAGCAATGGCAAGTGAATAACCTATCTGGGGGACCTGAAAAGGATGTGATATAGGTAGTGAGTGTGACAAGTGACATACCGAAAAGCCAAGTCCGCCAGTCTCGATCGGAGAGTAACAAAAAAGGACGAATACAACATCAAATGCGGTTGCAATAAAGCATAATGCGAAACCCGAGGTACTCAAGGCCCGAATGGTGGGGATCGATAGTAAGGTTCTGATACTGATCGGAGGTGGCGCAGGTAGGGCAGCATCCTGTATGTCAGTCGTACCGTAAGAGCTACGCGTACGTACACTCTTCTCCCTTTTAACTTGAGCTTTGCTAGGTAATGTCTATGCAGAAGTCATCACGGAATGATGCGTATAGTGTGACGTAACTTGCCTCGTCTAAGAAGTAATAGGCTAGCATAACACCACAAAATCCCAATAAACCGGAGACAAGACATGGGAGGAAGTACGGATATGCGCTGAAGAATGACATACTGAATATTGTCGGGTATTTCGTTGTTGGATTCGAAAGGCTACCTCCGATCAAGGGACTTGTTTGAAGTAAGTATATATGTAGATTTTCAGAGGAAAACACAAACCCAACGATGGCACCAAGCGGCCAGAACAAACCATAAATTGGGAATGCAAGCGCTTGATTGGTTGAGTCTGTAAGCTCACCGAGAACTGAATGAATTACAGCTACATTCCCTGAGAAAAACCCAGCTAATCAACAAATCAACATCTGTTCCACAGTTATAAGCTGAAAACACACCGAGCGAACGGAAGAATAGAATTTGTGATAAAGAGCTAGATATACCAAGAAAAGTAGTTGCAATGACCAACCCTAGTGTTCCCGCAAGTACAGCAGGTCGGCGGCCCATGATATCTTACGAAGGCGTTAGCGTCAATCATAACAGAGGAAATGAGGCGAAGTACCGGAAAGCTTTGCCCATTGATAAATGCTAAAGAGTTGTGCTACTGCAAAGCTCGATTCCTGGAAAAAGGCCAGGTTTGAGTAGGCAGAAGGGTGTGTTATAAATGTAACATACGACAATACCACTATAGAAGCCGATCTGTGTTGGGTCATCTGTGGTTTTGAGGATGGTGAGAAACTCGTTGATGTAAGGAAAAATCTGACGGAAGTACAGCCATATATATATATGGGCAGCAGTTTGAACTTGTTGGATAATCATACCTGCGTGAAAGCAATTGGATCTACTAAACGCACGGCGCAGAGGGCAGCAAGCTGAGCTTTGGGCAAAGGGGTCGGCGTTGGAGGTTGCTTCTGAGATTCGGGATCAGCAATTAAAGAGGTATATTCGTTGCAGAGAGTGTCATCGGAACTGTTACAGAGAAGGGTGGTCATGACGGAGGAAGGAAGACTTGGATAGACTGAGGCTGACTTTGAGGATCTATGTAAACCGGGCCGGATGTATGCTGCTATTGTGCGTTGCGTGGCACAACAAAGAGTTCCAAACACGGCAATTCTTTGTTTGCCCCGCACGATGAACTTCACGACGAGCGAGCATCCTATCCTCGTCGCCCCACGCCCTGTTCGACTTCCTTCAGCGTACCATGCCATTGTCTCCAGAACTCCTGTACATGACTTCGTCAGGCTTGGCGATCCCAACAGTCTTGACGATTTCAAACTTGCCCTCTTCTCTGATGCTTCATCTGATAAAGACCAGCCTTCCCCGCGCTCCTCTCCTCGGTTTGTTTCCCCGTGACTATAGCATCGTCCACACATTGACTCCCACCTCAGCTCAGGGCTACCTTCAGAGGCTCTTGAAGAATTCTTATCTATTCTAAGGCCGTCCTTCTTCCCCCCGTCCTCTCCCGTCCTCAGAACCCGTCGGCAGGGCGTCTCTTCTTTGCCATCCTTCGTTCAGGAGCGCTCCTTTCCGGTCAAGGGTCGTAGCCGCATAGAGATTTTTTCTCAGGGCTGCGACGTTTTGGATGAGATTGAACTTGTTCGCTCTCAACAGCCAAGTCGAAATACCATTTCTCACACTCCAGATTCATTGATTGAATCTGACGCATTTTTGGATTATGACCATGACACATTCCCCTTTCGCTGGTACAAACCCAGCGTACTCTGTGTGTTCACCGTCTCTCTGCCCAATCATATAACTCACGTTAACTCCTTATTATAGCGTCCCCGATATCTCGAAATCACACACGAAACCCTTTCTTACGACATGCATGCGAATCCCCCAGCTTGATCTCCCCTCTCTCCCCCGCAGCAATTCCTCTTCCCTTACCTACTCCGGAAGAGATGATAGAGGCAGCCATGCAATGACCACCCGATGGTAAACTCCTCTTCCCATCCTACATTCTGGTTCTCGATGTTCTTTACAGCCAGCCGTTACCCACGGCCAAAATTTCTTATGGAATCTTATACTCGTATATATTGGCATTGTGTGGAAAGCTCATATCCTCAGACATTATATTTCTTTGTGATCATTTATCATAGTCGGTATCGTAATTGGTCAAGCTCACTTCGGTCTTTGTACTGAAATACTATTCATCTATTGTAACATCGTACATTTGGAGGAGATATAGCATAACCTGTATTTCATTTGGATACAGAATACCCAGTGTAGATTTGTCAAGGAGCCCAAGGGGACGCACTACGTCCACCCACACCTTGTGTTAAGACAACTGGGAAACCCTCGCCATTAATGAAGAAACAATCTTCTAACCTGACACCAACCTGCGAGTAACAGTTATTAACACAGTTATACGATCTTTGGAATACCAAGTAACGTACTATGCCTTCTATATAGATACCAGGTTCGTCAGAAAATGTGTGGCCTGTCTTGAGCACCGCGTTACTTCCGCCACGCAAATACGGTTCTTCGTGTACTTCCAGACCAATGCCTAGAACATAGATCAGAGGTGGTTGGTACGAAATGCACATCTAACACTCAACCGTGTCCTAAACGATGTGTAAAGTACGGCGCATAACCACCATCGGCTATGAATGTCCTTGCAGCTTCGTCGACTGATTTTGCCATAATACCTACATGAGCCGTATTCAAGGCTACCCCCTGCGCTGCATGAACACGTTTCCACACATTCATATATTCCGTCGGAATATCGGATCCAGGCAAGGCTACTGTCTTATATCAAGAGTGAGAGGTGCAGGAAAGCCTGGTATGAGGGTGCAGGAAATACCCTGGTAACATCACTATAATACCCGTGAAGGGAAGCCGTACAGTCGAACAAGGCGAAATCCGATGCGCCCATGATACGGTCCGTGCCGCTTCCATGAGGAAGAGCAGCGTTCTCTGAGCCGAAATGCTGTGGGGTCAGATTGACAAACTTCGCCAAGCACTAACGGAAACGAACCTCCAAAGAGTGTCAAACATTTTCCACCTTTTAGGCCGGCTGTTAGCAAGGCAGCGGCCGCCATTGTACGAGCCTCTGATTCGCGGATGCCAGCATACAGTTTCCTATGCACTACACGAATAGCCAGAAGGGTCGCCTGCACGATATCTAAGTAAACCGATGACGCTAGAAAAATTGAAAAATCACTTCATTAGCGCATCGCATGATGTCGATTTCAGCGTCTGATTTACGCTCGCGGAGTTGAGTAATCTCTTCTGGTGCAGAAAGAATGCTAGCGCGAGGGAACGCTGACTGTATACCGTCAGCAACAAACTTACGGATGCCGCCATCCACAAAGATGGTTCCCGTGGTGTTGGGAATAACCGCCGCTACCAACTCATAAGGATTCCTCTCCTCGGGCCATTCTACGTATTGTACTTCAGATGGAATGGAAAGTTTCTTTGCTCTCGTAGCCTCAAACTGATATATTGATCAAAACAGGTATGCATGTCTGTAGAAAATAATGAGATACCTTTGGTGTTAGGACAGAAATTCTGACACTGGGACTTTTCCCAATGGGCAATGCACTGACGATTAAAAGAAGCGGCCGCTCAGAGAGGCCCCAGCTTGCTCGAGAGATATTTCCATAATAGGCAGCACTTGGCCCTGGCTCAGCAATGTACGCAGAAGCGTTGAGTGCTTGAAGTTTCTCTGCCAAAGCTGCTTGTCGATGGTGAAACTCAACATGGTTGATTGGGGGTACGTGTCTGCAATGGTCATCCAACCGCGCAGAAGGAAGGCCAGATTCAGGTGGGAAATACGGAGACCAAGAGATGACATATATTAACGCCAAGAAGCCAATCAGCGAAGTGAGTAGTCTGCCCTGGAGGAAAAGTTCCAGACTCAAGTTAGAATGGCCCAGGAGAGTGAATTCCAGATCCCTTAACTGTATTGATAGCCCACTTGGATGATGTGCTCAACGTTGCTGATTCTTCTTCGTACGATTCTGTGGGCTTTCCGTATGGTTTCATCTACAGTAAGGGTAGATATTGTAAGGAGATAATCAAGGCTTCCGAGTCAACTTGTTGGAAGTTTCAAGTTGCGGACTGCCATCCTCCATTGCCGTGTGAATTATGATAACTGTGAGTCATCCAGTTGCCGCCACTATGATCTAATCTGACGCATTGGACTGTGCTATCATCACTTTCAAAACAATTCCGGTGGAATGGATTCCAGTGGCGACACAGATATTCTTCTGGCACTCGTGTCTAGCTTGTTGACGGGGGATATTCCCGATGTTGATGCTATCCTTGAAGCCTTGGTTCAGTACAGTGGTGATGTTGAAGCCACAGCCAAATTTCTGAATGGGCGGAGGAACGAGAAGGTCGAGAATACGAAGAAGCGGAAACGAGTGGGGCTCGACGAATGGCTGCTAGGAAATAAATCAAAGTCGCTAAGATCGTCGAAACTTCAAGCCTCGAAAGACAAATATTATAAAGAGGATTCCAGTACTGCTTCAAAAGTGGCTTCGGTCCCTTTACAATGGCCGGACCTTTCGTCTGTTCTACGGTCTTCACCGTCCCCCCAGCAAACCATCCGTCAACTTCCACCTCTCATGCTTTCCAGTCCCAACATGGTGGCGCAAAACACTCCCTGCACGCTGCACTACTCTGTTTTACCACCAGAGCTGGCTTGCAGCTTATTCTACACCATGGTACACGCATCTCGTGAGTGGAAAAGAAATAAATGGTGGTTATTTGATAGGGTAGTGGAAAGCCCTCATCGTACTGCCTTCTTTGCTCGGAAAGATGATGGCCTTGATGGGAACGAGTCGTGGCAAGAAGCCGCCCAATACTGGTGGGTCATACCTCGCGAAAGCAGCTACTTACCGCTCAACGGTCTGGCGCCAGGTACAATGGACGAATGACTGATACTCCTGAAATCTTCCCTCCTGCCATGGAAGCGGCCTGTAAGATAGTTGAGCGCATTGTGAATGAGCAATTGCAAATCCGAACGCGGTTCTCAATGGAATGGGAAGCAGACAATATCAATGCAAATTGGAGAGCTAATGTAGCTGCTTCTAACTGTTATGAAGGATCAAAGGAGTCTGTAGGTTTTCACTCTGACCAGATGACATACTTGGGCCCATATTCAACAATCGCTTCACTCAGCCTTGGTTAGTAAGAGGTATTGCTTTTCAGGGTTGCCGATTGACAGCGATTCATGATAGGAACACGAAGGGTGTTCAGTTTAAGAGAAGTGATACCAACAAACGAAGCCAACGAGCGAAAGGCACGCACCTTCAACATTCCACTACCGCATAACTCGGTGCGTTCAAATTTTCAGCACCTTACACCTGAGGTCTTCTGATGCAACTGGCCAATCAGCTTACGATCATGCACGCATCATGTCAAGAAAGCTTCAAGCATAGTCTGCCTCCACAACCTGCCATTGATCTTTACCGCCCAGTATTTCCTAAGATACCTGGAGCAGAGATAGAGCCATCTAATTGCCGCATAAATATTACTTTTCGGTTCTACAGACCCGACTTTCGCCCACCAAGTATCCCGCGTTGTAAATGTGGCATTCCGACTGTTCTCCGAGCGGATATGAAAAATCGAAGTGATGGCAAGACTGATCGATATTGGTGGACCTGTTATGCTGGTGCTCAGAATGATGGCAAAGGTTGTGATTTTTGGAAAATCCTGGATATGAAGGCTGAAGGAAGGGGTCAGTACATGTCAAAAAACTCGTCATTGAAGTGTAGTCGATAGGTTCACCACTGATGATTATTCGTAAGACCTTTCAACTCTACACTCATCAACCATCTGACCCGATGCGTCTAGTGATATGAATTGAAAACGTAATGCTTGTACGGTCTAGTGTGGGACAATAATATACCCTGTAATCATATGCAGGGTGGTATTTGCAGCATGCATCTACAGCTGGGTCAAACCGGGGTTGCATAGTTCGTTATATTTGTTCCCTTTTTCCACGTCAAGCCCACAGCACTCTGTCTTTGACTTCCTATGGAATCTTTAGTCAAGCAATCCCCGCTCCCTAAACTGCAACTTTCGCTCTTATGCTTTCTACGTACACTAGATCCACTGAACTTCACACAGATCTTCCCATACGTCAACGAATTTATTAGAAACCTTGATCCTAGCCATGATACGTCCACAGTTGGCTTCTACAGTGGCATACTGGTAAGCTGAACGACTATGTCTTCCCGGGTATCTTCTACGTGTTTCGTATCACTATCAGGAAAGCTCTTTTGCTGTCTGCCAGCTGTTGACAGTTTACCCTTGGGGGTTCTTGGCAGGTTGGAGCTTTAGCTTTGATTATATTGATACTTCTATTTAACTTTCTACAATGACAGATAGCATTGGTCGTCGCGCAGTGATACTTGTTGGCATCGCAGGCTTAGCATTCTCCACTATTTTACTCGGTTTCTCTCGGAGCTTCTCAAGTGCACTAGCTTCTCGAGCATTAGGTACCTTGACGTTACTGATTTGTTCCTCTTATTTTGCAAACTAAATTGAAAAGCTGGCCTGTTTTCTGGGAACGTTGCCGTTCTGCCATCTGTTCTGTGTGACATTACAGATTCTCATAACCAATCTCTCGCCTTTGCATTCTTTGGTTTATGGTGGCCGCTTGGAGCTATTATTGGGTGCGTTACTAGTACAACCATCCAGTTATCTAACATCCACTGGTATCCAGGCCACTTATTGGCGGTACTTTGTCCAACCCTGCTGCGAGATATGTGTGGTTGTTCGATCACCAGTTCTTCCGCTCATATCCGTACTTTCTTCCGTCTTTCGTTGTCGCAAGCATTACATTAATTGCGCTCATTATGAGCTACTGTTTTCTCAATGAGGTGGGTATGGATGCTGTTCAACTGCTTTGATACTCAAATTATCTTCAGACCCTTGAAACTACGTCTCGAATGACTTTTGGGGTTGGCGTTCGATGGTATACAGGGACACACAGTACGCCACAACCGATACTCGAAAAGCATACGATCCTTGAGCTGCTTACTATCCCTGTGATACGTACGCTCTGTGTTTCCAGTTGTGCGTTAAGCTTTGTCTCCACTGCTTTTGATGTCTTGTTTGTCCTCTTTTGCTACTACCCTATACATAGCGGTGGTCTGGGATTTTCTGTCAGTCGCCGCCCATTATATTTTTCTCAACCTCCTTATAAAACACAGTCTTCGGAAATCGGTTATGCCCTTGCATTATCAGGAGCCATTGCTGCTGCCTTGCAGTTCTTTGTAATGCCAACACTCTTGATGCAATTCGACCACGCGAAAATATATCACTTCTGCATGCAGATTTGGCCTTGTGTTTTCATGGGTTTGCCGTTGCTGCATGTAGTGGCCCGCCACAGCGTAGAAGATAAGGCATGGGAACTGATACCAGTATTTGTTTGGGTTGGGATCGCTGTGATACTGCTGGCCGCTCGAGTGGCTTATCTAGGATACTCGTAAGACAGTTTCTATTTATCACCAAGTTTATGGGTTGTTGATTCAATTCACTGCCAGCCTGAACATGGTCTTGGTGAAGAGGTATTCTGCACCCAGCGCTCTAGGGTCGACCTACGCATTAGTTCAATTTTTCATCTGTCTGTCTCGGTCTTTCAGCCCGGCTTTTTCGAGGTTGGAGGTCCAGTCCCTTATCTGCCGCCATATTAACTGATGGGGTGTAACAGTCTGGTTTTTACATCACTCACAGAGTTGGACCATCCAGCAGGATATGCCTGGGCTGTGGTTATGACAGTAATTTGCATTGGCAGCTGCCACGTTTCCAAACAACTAGTCATTGAATGTCGCGAGTGTTAGTAGTTATTTACAATCAGTCTTACATAATTGATCACAAATGATACCATGCATTAACCACATTGAGCGACTCTAAGCCATGCCGTGTTTGTTTCTCACCTTCTATCCTACACATCCACCAGTCCCCTCATCATGGCGGACAGGCCTCCAAGGCCTTCCACTAACCAAGGCAAGTGCTCGTGCACAGCTTTCAAGACCACCATTTATTCGATTGCTAAATCTATCGTTATTCTAGAAACCTCATCGTTGTTGCGTGATCCAGAGGCACCAGATGCAGAAGCTATCACCTTTTCCGAGCGTATTGGGGCCATTGCCCAAGAACCCCTTACGCCTCTCAGCAAGATCTTACTGATCCTTGTACTTGTGCTGCTCCTCTTGACCTCTGTCAGTCTCCAAGGACTGTTGTATTTTCACTTGCATTGAAACTGTGCATACAGATTTTCATTGGACTATTTGCCGGTGTTCAACACAAGCTCAACTTGGAGCGCAGCCGTCATGGAGGGGGGGATGGAGAGCAGCCGCATACAACAGTAACGACAACCGTCATTTCAACCCAAACAGCAAGTTTGACATCTACGACCACACGTACCACGACTCTTCCTCCTGCCCCTGGACCTTCAAGTCCGCCCCAAGAGGTTAATAACTTGGCAGTTCATACCTACATACCTGACACACTTTAATGTCGGCAGGACGTATGTTTAACCCCTCTGTGCATTCTCCTTTCTGGCTCCATTTTGTCATCTCTGGACACAACTCAAGACCCCTGTGAGAATTTTTATGACTTTGCAAGTGCGTTCTTTGTCTCTCTCCTACACCCGCGTGCCCCACTTAGTTGCATGTCATAGCTGGAGGGTGGCTTCGAGCCCATCCACTTCCAGCCGATAGAGGCAGTTTTGGGAATTTCGAAGCTCTCGTACAACAAAATAAACAAGTCATACAGAGGATCTTGGAGGCCAAACCTACCCGCATCCCAGTCAAACCCAATCCAGACGATGCAGTTCTGCGCAAGCTTCGCGATTTCTACGCGTCTTGTATCGACGAAGACCTGCTGGATACTCTGGGCCCCACACCGTTGCTACAATTTGTCCAGACGCTTCGGGAAGTGTTTCGCGACAATGCCAAGAATGACGAAGGAACGTCTGGTCTAACATCTGCCCTTGCCTACCTCCACTCGCATGGTAAATCATTAATCACTACCTATAAGGAGTTTTCTGCTTATGTTGGCATTCAATGTCAGGTATTGAGGCTCTATTTTCCTTTGAGGTTGAAGGCGATGTTGGAAAGGATCCGAACCACATGGCTCTCTGGTTTAGTCAGCCCACTCTAAGCCTTCCCTCCAAGGTTTGTGTGGTAATATATCGTATTGTTCTTTATCTAAATCACGACTCAGGAATATTACGAGGATGAATCGGTGCTCAAAGTGTATGAAGATGTTGTTGAGCGACTCGTCTTGACACTCTTTGAAGACGAAGTTCCTGACAGTACTCAAACATCTACTTTGGTCATGAATGATGATTCAAACGTGTGGCCTCCATGGCCCTGGCCACCGTGGGGCGAAGACGATGATGATAAAGGTGATGACGACAAGAAACCTGTAAACCGCACTCGTCAAGCACACAAGCTCGCAAAAAAGATCGTTGGGCTTGAGAAAGAGCTAGCACACATAAGTCTTGATCTGTAAGCCATATCAATCTATATATGGTTGCGTTTACTCAGCCAGTCTAGTGACATCTTGTTTCAAGATCCAATCGCAACATATAATCCCCTTCCATTGTCTAATCTTACGGCCGCCCTGCCTCAAATTGATTTTTCAACCTACTTCTCGGCTTTTACTCCTCGAAGCTTTCCGGGAACGGTGGTCGTGACGTATCCGGCATATGCGCTATCCCTTGGGGAAATTCTGGGGAAAACACCATCAAATGTTCTGGAGTCATATCTAGTTATTCGTGCGGCATTAACTCTTGCGCCCTATCTCGGTACAAATACAGAAGCGTGGCAAGCGCAACGAACTCTGTACGAGTTGTTGAACGGTATTAAGAAAGGTGTCGTTGGTGATCGTCAGGAATACTGCATTGGAAAAATTGAAGAAACCCTTGGTTTTGCGGTGGGACGATATTTCGTTAATGAGACCTTTGCTGGCGACTCTAGGATGGAAGGGACGAAAGTCATCACAGGTGCAGTTGGCTATTTTAGCCATGTCTCATCCAATTAACCTCCTGTAAGATATCGTCAACTCGTTCAAAGCCTCTCTCGCACATATTGATTGGATGGATAAAAAGTCAAGGAAAGCGGCAGCTGAGAAGGTATAATGTCTAACTGCTTATATTCCTCTTGTGGCTCAGCATCTACATCAAGGCTGATGCAATTCGTGTCAAAGTGGGATTTCCGCTGTCTCCCGATACGCGGGACCCTGGTTCCATTTCTCGGTACTATAGCGCGATCAAGGTTGACAGTAGGGACTTCTTTAAGAACATTCTCAGCGCAGCGTAAGTCTCCATTTTGAAGTACCCTCTATGCTTCCCAACCTTGCTCTTCTACTCAGCAAGAGCGACCAGTACAAGAAATGGCTTCAACTTGGTAAACCAAGGGATAAAGAGTCTTGGGAGATGTATCCTTCCATGGTCAATGCATACTTCAACCCACCAGCAAACGAGGTACATTCGTCTTCGATTTTGAAGGATTCCTTTTTGATGTGCACGCAGATCGTCTTTCCCGCAGGAATCCTACAGCCACCTTTCTTCGATGCCGGCTGGTAGACGTGTCCTTTCTTTTTCTTTTTGAAAACATCATAGCTAAACGAATGGATCAGGCCATCATACATTTCTTACGGTGCATTTGGACATGTTGCTGCACATGAGTTGACTGTAAGTGTCACCACGCCGAACTTCAACGCGTGCATGATACAATGATGCTATAGCATGCATTCGATTCGGCTGGGAGATTGTACAACCAGGAAGGGAAGTTGGAAGAGTGGTGGACAAATTCCACTAGTGAAGGATTTAATATCAAGCAAAGCTGTATTGTGAAGCAATATTCAAGTGCGACTCGCACATGGTGGAACTGTGGATGGTTAACTAATATATTGCATGCAGCTTATGCCATCGATGATGGACATGGAGGAAAGATACACGTCAATGTGTGTCCAATTTCTTCCGTGTATCTTGCTCATCTAACCACATTCTTGTCATAGGGCAACTTGTGAGCTGATAGACAGCTGATAATATTATATCCAACAAGTGGCGCTTTTCAGGACATCTGGTGAAAATATTGGAGATACTGGGTTGATTCAAGCATATCGAGCATGGAAAGCGCAGTATAGCGCGTCATCCCAAGTCGGAAACGAGTTTCTACTTCCTGGCTTGTCATTCACAAGGTGGGATTGTTGTTTCTTGAACTGATCTTCTGCTATTAATACAGCGAAATAGGGAGCAGCTTTTCTTCATCTCTTTTGCCCGTATATGGGCAACAGCCATGAAGACAGCTGCCGCGGTACTTACCATACATCTTTGACCACCGTATCATCGTATTGATATATAAAACCATATCAGGTCCAACGCATCCGCACTGATCCTCATTCTCCTGCTCGATACCGAGTCGACGGAACAGTCTTCAATATTCCTGAATTCGCACAAGCTTTTCAATGTTCGAAAAAAGCGAAAGTATGTGTATTTGTCCAATTATTTGAATCTCAAGTGACCCCTCACGCAGTTGAACCCACCCGACGAAGTCCGGTGTCGATTCTGGTGAAGGCGACCTATTTATTAGATCACTGCGAACTTTAGCGTTTATTATAATACATACCATGAGATACCCGACTTTACAACTGAACATACGACACTTGTTCTCTAGTCTGCTCTTACAGTACACCTTTAGTACTAGGGACATCGTTACCACCTGTTCGTTCAATTGCCTGCCGTATGGCGAGTGCCAATGCCTTGAAGGCCGATTCAGCGCTAACGGCGGTTTAGTCGACATTACCAGCAAAAGAAGAGTGATGCCCTGCAAACCGGTGGTGATCATTCTCTCCGCGCAAAACGTCGACATGGAGAGTTACACCTGACGCAATGGCGAAAGAGTAAAATATGTGGGGAATCATTTCAGTAGAAAGGTCCCCGATTTTCTCTCTCTTCAAGCCGAGCTCAGTTATACAATAAGGCCGTGAACATATATCTATCACTGCACGCGAGAGGGCCTGGAGAGAATCAGTAATTTGCAAGGAAGTAGTGAAGAATGAAGGAACCTCGTCTAGAGGAGCAAAACCTATGCCATATCGGCGGATTCCTCGCACTTCACCTAGGGCTTGCTTGAACGCTGTTCCCAAAGCTATCGCGCTATCCTGTAGAAAGGGCGGCCTTCAACCTCTTGATGATATGACAATGGCAGACGATCTCTACTCATCTGCAGTGTGGTGATCATCAATCCACAGGTCTCCCTTGCATTTCATTGTCAGGGACATTCCGCCATGCTTGGCCAAAGCAGTGTACATCTGTATATCGATCTTTTAGCAAAAGTAATTTTCATGCCAAGTTGGACACACATGATCTAGAAAGCCGATGCCCGTGGAGACATCAATGACTTGGGTCTTGGCTGAACCAGGAGCGCAGTCCAAATCAATGGAAATGTCGATCTGGGTCTCGCTAGTCTGGCGGGATACGGTCGCTTGCCTTGAAGTCATGGCAGGAGTTTTTGGGGCTGGCAGAAGCTGTTGCATAACAAGCAACAATACACCCGATGAAGGAATTGTCGGTAAATAGACCCAAATAAAAATTATGTTTTCATTGCGAACCACGGCGCGTCTGGCTCTTCGCGTCCAGCTTCCCCGTCAACGCGCTAGAAACTTGTTTAATTTTCTCCGCAAGTCACAGGTAGAGCAGAATCCGAAAGACTCCCTTCCAATTCTTTCTCAGGACGACCTATTTCACCCGTTTTCCAAGTCTCCTTTCTCGGCCATACGTGCTCGGGGTGAAGCCATCCAACATCTTGCTCCATGCCCTGTTTGTGTATCGTCACACAGTCATCTCCATGCTCACATAAAGGCACAACCACGGACAGTCAGCTACGAATGTCCCGACTGTGGTTGGCCGACTCACTGTACGGAGGAACACCACACCGAAGACGAGGAGCACCAGAAATACTGCTCGCGACTACGTGAAGCAAATGAAGATGAGCATGACCTAAGGAGCGGTAGAAGAATCCAAGAGTTCGATTTACCAGGTTCGTCTTTGTATCTCATCCACATGCAACCTCTGATCTGGCTGCTTCACTATTTCCCACTAGGTCCGCAGGGGTACGAAGAAGCTATTTCGTTTGCCAACTGGGATGTCTTCTGGTATACGCGTGGGTTTCCATCAATGGACACAGAACGGTCTAGGAGACATGCCAGTAAGCTTTTAACTTATCCGATAACAATTGGTGGCGCCCTTCACCAACACAGTGGACTAACATTGAGTAACCAACGTCTGACACCCGAAGGGAGTCGGTCACTAGCAGGTAGAATTAACGTGTTGTTTTTATCCTGCTGCTGACCTTCGAACCCCAGCATTAAGGTCTATTTTGCATGTTGCTCCAGGGGCGCCGGAAACTTCAGAAGCTGCTGTCGGGAAGCCACAAGTACGCATTTTTATCCTCGGCGCGCGCGCTGAATCATCCCTTCCCCCCCATGTCTGGGAACAACTTACTATGTTGTTTCCTTCGACTCATTTCCACCTCTTCTTCATTGGACCACAAGTCTCTTTACCTAAGCCTCCGGGAATACCGTCTTTTAAATCATCGACTACAAGCGGGCCCGATCTACCTCCCGTAGCAACTAAAAAGCCAGAAACAGCGATAGACGCCACCAAACCGGTAGCGCATGAACCTGTCTACATCCCCAATGTCTATCAGCCCCCCACCCCAGCCCCCATTGCTCGTCTAAAGCGTACTCGTTCATCTATTGAGCGCTATGGGGTTCCGTCATACACTGTACCATATACGCCCCAGCTCACAATCACCGGAATGCAAGCAAACTACGCTGACGTTCATGCTCAATTTCAGCATACCTTAGACCCTTACAGTGACCTATTCTTCTTCTTCTCTCCAGGCTTTGGTTTTCCTTCACCAGATTCGACTTCGGGTGAACCGTCACTGCAAATTGCCTCACCAACAGAATGGGGTCCGGTTATGCCAATGCTCTTGGCTAGTAAATGCCCGATCTTTGTAACAGGGTTCTCGCCAACTGACATTGAGAGGGATGTGCGGTCATTATCGGCGGCACCCGACGTAGCAGGAGAGTTCGAGTGGATCATCACACCTGGTCCCAATACATTTGGCAGCGAAAAATGGGAAATTGCTGATTTCGATCCACGAGTCATGGTTAAGACGAATTGGGGGATCTGGGGGATTAGAGGAAAGAGTAGGGATATACAAGAACAGAGCTTCTTCGGTTTCCAGCTCTGAATGTGTTCAAGTATATAAGGAGACTAGGCAGACGATAGGTTTCCACAATGTTCATAAATGGTCTCCCGATTTACATATGTTATAATCAATAATGCAAGCATCACCTCAATGATCGTAGGGGTCAATAACTCGAACAGGAAGTGTAGTTGGAGGCGGAAGGAAAGACTTGAATGTATCAGGGAACAGCTTGTGCCACAGTAGTGTTGATGCTCACCCGTGATTTTATTCCGCCCGCTTTGGGTAGCCGTGTAGAACCTGCGTTAAGCCATGCATCAACCTCAGCAGCAGCACCTCGCCCCTCACTGCGAATGGAGAGGTAAGTCACTTCACGTTTGAGGCGCGAGGGAGGGTCTGGACGTACTTGATACCCCACACAATCAATGATTGCCCGCGACGACAATCCCCGGCCGCGAAAACACCTTCTATATTCGTTGCATATTTCTGAAACGATGTAAATGTAGGTGAGGCTTAGTAGAGATGAGAAACAGTACCTTGTCAGGCGTTTGTATGTTCGATCTAGCGTCCTGTTTTATTCCCAGCGCCTTGATAAGCTCAAGCTGAGGGCCTAGGAAACCAAGCGCCAGAAATACGAGCTGTGCTGGGAAGAATTTTTCGGAACCTGGAACTTCTTCCATTTTCCACCTTCCACTACTGTCTTTAGTCCATTCAACACGAACTGATAAAATATGATGAATCGGTTGTGGTAAACGACTACAGTCACAAACATACCAGTGTTAAGACCTGTAAGCTGTCCTTCATCGTTGACTACAAACTCTTTGGTAGAGATTGAGTACTCCCTTGGATCTAATCAACTGTCAAAAAATAAGATCCTAGGCACTCCAGTGAATTATGCAAACCATTGCCAAAGTGTGCAGCTACTTCTGTGTGGCCATAATCGGTCCGGAAAATACTATATTGACGCTGAGACAAAGCGTTCCGGAGTGTAAAGAGGCTCTTACCGAGGCCATTGTGGCCAGGGGTTGTCCCTGCCTCGGGATACAGGGGGTTTTGGAAGTAGCTCGAAGTTCGTGACCGACTTTGCACCGTGACGCATAGAAGTGCCAATACAGTCGTTGCCGGTGTCTCCACCTCCAATTACAATAACCTCTTTACCCCTAGCGTTGATATAGCCGCCGTCTTCTAGACTAGAATCAAGCAGCGATTTGGTATTGAGCTAAGAATAATGAGATAATTAAGCTCAATATTTTAAATTGATTTTATCAAACCTGTAAGAAATCCATAGCGAAGTGGATGCCATCAACATCCCTATTCGGAATTTTGAGATCCCGCGGCCAGGTTGCACCCGTGGAAACAACGACGGCATCATTGTCCGAACGAATTTGTGAGACGTCGATATTCACTCCCACATTAGTATTAGGGACGAAGGTCTATGGCCTGGTAAGAATACTAGGCGAAAAGATGACATGTAGCACATACAATACCCTCTGCGGCCATCAGATCAAGACGGCGTTGTACAACGGACTTGTCCAGTTTCATGCTTTTGAGTTGAAGGTCAGCGATAAGAGCTACTAGCTTCTGCCATGCTTACTTAGGTATACCATACATCAGCAGACCTCCCATGCGATCGTTTCGATCGTACACTGTGACGAAGTGGCCAGCTTTATTGAGCTGGTCAGCACAAGCTAACCCAGCGGGTCCTGAGCCTATGATAGCTATTCTTTTGCCTGTCCGGAACGAAGGGGGGTTGGGGGCCATCCAGCCCATCTCGAACGCCTACAGAACCACATGAGCACAGTGCAGTGAGGTAGGAGTTGTGTCAATACCTTGTCAATGATTGCGCACTCAATACTTTTGATACCTACAGGCTGTTCATTGATACCCAACACGCAAGCACCTTCGCAAGGTGCCGGGCACACACGGCCAGTGAACTCAGGGAAATTGTTAGTCAGGAGAAGTCGATGAAGGGCATCCTTCCATTGTTCCTTGAATACTAGGTCATTCCATTGGGGGATGACGTTAGAAATAGGACACCCGGAGTCGGATTGACAGAAAGGGACCCCACAGTCCATGCACCGGGCAGACTGGTATTTCAGTTCGCTTTCCGTAAGTCTAGTAGAAATTTCTTTCCAGTCCTTGACGCGTTTGCGCGGTGGACGGTAAGCCTCTCCCAACCGTTTGTACTTCATGAAGCCGCGTGTTTTGTCCAGCTTATGGAGACGTTGTTTCGTCGTGGAATCGTCGACCATAGAGTCTTCCAAGTCAATGACAGATGGTTCGTGACGAGGTCTCGTGGCGGGTACAGGCATCTTGGGCAGAAGGATATCCTCTAAACCTTCAGACGCAAGATCTACTTGACTTGCGGTCCTCGAAGGAACCAAATCTATGACGCTCTGCCGCAGCTTCTCCTCCTTCTCGCGGGCTTTCTGCTCTTCCAATACACGTTTGTAATCGAGCGGCATGACACGAACAAAGAGGGGGAGCAGATGATGGAAGTCGTGAAGCACACGATCCGCAACTTCGGAACCGGTGTAATGGCGGTGATCTTCGATGAGACTACGCAAGGCGGCAATTTCCCGAGGATCTGTGACTTTCCCAAGTTCCACCATTTCCATGTTCACCTTAGATGCGAAAGTGTGCGCCGTATCGAGAACGTACGCAATTCCGCCGCTCATTCCAGCCGCAAAATTCCGCCCAGTGACCCCAAGAACTACCACACGGCCGCCAGTCATGTACTCACAACCATGGTCGCCAGTACCCTCTACAACAGCATTGGCACCGGAATTCCTAACCGCGAAGCGTTCTGCAGCGATACCACGTATAAATGCCTCGCCAGAAGTTGCACCATAGAGACAAACGTTGCCAATGATAATATTTTCTTCGGCTTTGAACTGAGACTCCTTTGGTGGATAAGCTATTAAGCGACCACCAGAAAGTCCTTTGCCAACATAATCATTCGCATCGCCTTCTAGTTCAATTGTTATGCCAGGAGCAAGAAATGCACCACATGATTGGCCAGCCGATCCCCTCATGCAAATGTGAATTGTGTCTTTGGGGAGTCCTTCTTCGCCATAAAGTTTGGAAACTCTATATGAGAGAGAAGTGCCCAATGCACGATCAGTGTTCGTTACCTCACACTCGATGTGAACCGGCAGGCCTTTGGTCAATGCAGGCTCAGATTCATCGATGAACTTGTTGTCCAGCCGAATATATAATTTGTGATCTTGTTGACGTACACGATATGTTGCAGCACCTGGACGCATTTGCCATGCCGGCTTTAAAATGGCTGAAAGATCCAAGTGAGCTGTTTTTTTTGTCCTAAGTTTCTCGTTGACCCTAAGCATATCAGCTCTCCCAACCATTTCGTTGATAGTGCGGAAACCGAGCTTCGCCATGTAACTACGCAGCTCTTCTGCGAGGTAGTAGAAGAAGTTAATGATTTGTTCTGGCTGCCCGGCAAACTTGGCGCGAAGTTGGGGGTCCTGTGTAGCAATACCAACAGGGCAAGTGTTTACTGGTAAAACAACTGGGTAAGTGATGGTATATGTCCTCAAAAGGACAAACTAACAGTGGCACTTGCGCATCATAATACACCCCATCGCGATAAGCGGTGTCGTTGCGAAGCCCCACTCTTCAGCTCCAAGCAAGCAAGCAATGGCAATATCCCGGCCAGTGCGAATTTGACCATCAGTTTGGACGGTAACGCGACCTCGTAGGTCGTTCAAGACCAAGGTTTGATGTGTTTCGGCGAGTCCAAGTTCCCATGGGAGGCCAGCATATTTAATACCGGTCCACCGTGATGCACCTGTACCTCCGTCATGTCCAGAGATAAGGATATGGTCTGCCTTTGCTTTTGCAACGCCACTTGCAACTATACCAACACCAACTTCTGAAACCAACTTCACAGAGACACGCGCACGAGGATTGGAGCATTTCAAGTCGTATATAAGTTGCTTTAGGTCCTCGATGGAGTAGATATCGTGGTGGGGAGGTGGAGAGATGAGGCCGACACCAGCAGTGGAATGGCGAGTTCGAGCAATAGAAGCCGATACTTTGTGTCCAGGCAGTTCACCTCCTTCACCAGGCTTCGCCCCTTGTGCCATTTTGATTTGGAGCTCGTCTGCATCCGCGAGGTAGTTGGAAGTGACGCCAAAACGTCCCGATGCAACTTGCTTAATGGCTGACCGCATAGTATCACCATTATTCAACACAAGGGATCGTTCAGCATCTTCTCCTCCTTCGCCAGTGTTGGATTTCCCTCCAAGACGATTCATGGCCACGGCAAGGGTGGAATGAGCTTCCATTGAAATAGAGCCGTACGACATAGCACCTGTCACGAAACGCCGAACAATTTCATTCCAAGGCTCAACTTGCTCAATCGGAATAGGTGTCGTAGCTTCATAACGGAAATCTAAGAGACCACGAAGCTGTATGCTTTGAATTTGTTCGTTTGCATTGCGAGAGTAGGCATCGTACGCAGCTTGATTTCGTTCCCGGACAGCGTCCTGCAGATGGGCTATTCCGGAAGGATCGTTGATATGAGCCTCCCCTCCATCACGCCAGTGATACTCCCCTGATTCAGGCATACCTGGGGGTAAAATTGTTTCACGACTTGGCCAACCACGTTCATGTAATTCGTAAGCATCCATAGCCAAAAGATCGAACGTGGCTCCTTGTACACGACTGGCGCTCCCGATAAAACAACGCTCGACGACTTCGCTGTGTAGACCCAGAATTTCGAAGATTTGAGCACCCTTGTAGGATTGGAGTGTTGAAATGCCCATTTTCGACATCACCTTGAGGATACCGTTGTCGACAGAATGTCGATAGTTGGCCATTAGTTCAGTGATGGTCTTCCCGTTTTTGATACTATTTGAAGTAAGTACAGAGTGACAAAGAATTTGGCAAAGCATCTTACAGTCCATCTCGGCCCATCTTATGAATGGTCTCCATGACCAGCCAGGGGCATATGGCATCTGCGCCATAACCGACGAGGACACATAGATGGTGGACCTCGCGGGCCTCTGCTGTTTCGATCATGAGCGCAACTTTAGCGCGCTTCTTGTGTAATGTGAGGTGATGATGGACTCCCCCACAAGCAATAAGTGCAGAAAGACCCACGCGTAACGAGCTCACGGCACGATCACTTAAAATAATGACCTTGATCCCGTCATCAATCGCTTGGGCAGCTTCACTGCAGACTCGCTCGAGTGCAAGCTGATATCCTGGAAGACCCTCCCCTTTTGGGAATGTGATGTCGATAGTTAGTGATGGCCAACCAGTATATGCTGCCTTCAAGTTCTTCATAGCGTTCATCTCTTCAATAGAAATGAGGGGGGACGGTAAGAGGATGCGGTGACACTGCTCGGGTTTCATTTCCAGAAGATTGCCTTCTGGTCCGACGTACGCCTCCAAGGACATCACGATACTCTCTCTGATAGGGTCTATCGGAGGGTTCGTCACCTGAGCGAAAAGTTGACGGAAATAATCGTAGATGATTCGTGGTTGAACAGCCATTGCAGCGAGTGGCGCATCGTTACCCATTGAACCAAGCGCTTCTTTACCATCTACTACCATAGGAAGCATCAGGAGATTTAATTGCTCAATAGTGAATCCGAATGCAAGAAGTTTGTGGTCGTCGTTAATAGTCGTATCGTCGAGTACCGGTTCGAGGCGAACATTACTACGCTTGACGCGCTTGATGATGTTTGGCACGTGAAGAACATGCGTTTCGACCCATGAAGCGAAATTCTGCTTCGCTGCTGTGGTTCGCTTCAACTCTTTGTCATCGACGATCCTACCTTCGAGAGTGTCCACAAGAAGCATGCGGCCCGGCTTTAATCGGCCCTTTTGTACGACTTTCTCTGGCGAAATATACACTGCTCCAACTTCAGACGCACAAACCATGATGTCTTCATTGGTTACAATGAATCGGCAAGGTCGAAGCCCATTTCTGTCAAGGTTTGCCCCACAATACCGGCCGTCACTGAAGGTAAAAAGGGCTGGCCCATCCCAGGGCTCCTGAAGGCATGCTGCCCAATTATAAAAAGCTTTCTTTTGGGGTTCCATACTTTCATTTCCTTGCCAGGCTTCAGGGATGAGCATCATGACAGCTTCTGGAAGCGTTATGACGCCATTGACAACCAATAACTCCAAGACGTTATCAAAGGCGGCGGAGTCAGAACCGCCTGTCTCAATGATGGGGTAAAGGAGGTCCAACTGATCGCCGAAATGCTGCGACGACAAGACACCTTCTCGAGCACGCATCCAGTTCTTATTTCCACGGACAGTGTTGATCTCACCTAGGGTACTTCCGTAAGATCGCAGTGACATGCAGTTAAATTACCGCCCAACGAACCGTTATGCGCAGCAAGTCTTAGCGGCTGTGCCCGATCCCAACTGGGAAAGGTGTTTGTGGAGAAACGCGAATGTACCAAGGTGAAGTGTGATTGGTACAGCACATGATTAAGGTCGTGGTAGTAGTTGTAAACTTGTGGCGGGGATAGTTGACCTTTGTAAACTATATTCTTTGGGGACAATGAACAAATATAGAACCCTTTGGCAAGTGTGCTTCATGAGGATAGCAATTCAACATGTCAACGTCTGCTTAAATAAACATAAGAACAAAACGACAAACATGCTATGTGTTGCGTGTTTTCGTAGAACATATAGTTGACGTTCAAAATGTTTAGCATCGAAGGTACCACTTTGGCTTATGTTACCATCGCCGTAGTGAGCCCGTAAAACCACAAAGGGCTGCAAAATGGCGGGCTCCTTGCTGCTGGCGGCAGGACCAAGTATCGTTCCGTCTGTAGGGACTTCGCGCCATCCAAGAACTCGTAAACCCAGATCCATGGCTAACTTGGCGAAGATAGTTTGGTGACTTTGGAGTTGGATAGGATCACTGGCTTTGAAAAAGACGTTGCCAACAGCATATTCTCCAGGTTCAGGAAGAACGTTCCCAATCTCTCGTTCAGCTTCTCGTCTGAAAAACTGATGAGGGATAGCTGTCATGACACCCGCACCATCACCGTCACGACTGTCGGCGCCAGTAGCGCCTCTATGTGTCATGGCACATAGGAGTTGGCGAGCATCAGAAACAATTTTGTGGTTAGGTACGCCCTTTATGTGACATATGAAACCGACACCACAAGAATCTTTCTCGTTCTCGTTGAGGTACAGGCCTTGATTGGCAGGCAGGGATTCAGCCCACGACGACGGATCGCGCTCCACTGCATTGAAGCCACTGATATTTTCCGCTGAAGCGAATTCAGACACAATAGGCAAAGGGTCTGGTAAAGAGAGTCCTGGACTGGCCATAGGCTGTGGTACAAGGATGAGAAGTTGAGTAGCAGAAATTACAACACAACGATGAAAAAGCTATTCAAGATAAGAGTTTAACGTTCAGGTTTGGTGAAGTCAGCAATTTAGCATAACGCCAAGTTCAAGTGGCTGACCTTATCGCCCAGCCGACTTGTTCCGGTTTTGCTGATTTATCCACCCTACCTGATTGGCTGTCTCGTATTTGGAGCCCTATACCATACGCCCTGTGAGTGACTCTGACTCCCTCTGACTCGTCACACAAATACATGGCAGTGTCACTAGAGTAACTCGCAATATTATTGCAGCCAGAGCCAAACACCTGTTGTAACACTTTTGTTTCCAGTAATACTAACCAGTTGTTGAATCAGATCAACCCGGATCTAGAAAACCACCAGGTCAAAGGAGAAAATAACATTCATGATCTATACCAAACCTACATGATAATCTATCACATGTTTCGTGTAGTCTCAAATCCAGGACTGTGGCGATCTGATCAAAAAAGAAGGGGTTTGCATCTCGCCCACAGCTAAGTATAATTTGACCTTCGCGCATGATTACACATTGCGGCAGATAACACCAAGGATAAAGCACTACCTGCGAAGCTTACCGATTTGTTGGGAGCAGTTTGCCTATGTGATCTATATGTCCGATATCTAGTTGTCAGAGGATCTAGGCCCATCACCACCATAGACTACACCTAATGAGCCCATATCTCGTGCAATCACTACTATAGAGTTTACTAGAGTTGTTGGAATTGAGTGAGCGTACGTCAGGAGGCGTGCATACCCGAAAACCAAACTTGAATGGAGGCCATCCCAGTAGGCATTTTTTTCTTAACAGTTGTCAAAGGACCAAGCTGACCAAGCTTAAGAAAGGACAACTTGGTCAATGGTCAATGGAACCATATTTCCACTTTGTGTGACTGAAGGTGACTGACGCATTTGCAAAATCATGTAATATACTGTCATCAATGCCGTCTGCGAAAATAGAGCCAAACGATAATTTGCCTCTTGGTAAAATCCAACAGCACGCACTGGCCTCTCACCTCAGATCACCCTCTCAAGCTTGTTCTGCGGCAGAATTCAATGGATGTATTCGACTCGCGATTATTGCAGAGTCTAACGATCGCAGGCAGCTTAATACTGCTTAATACCGCATTAATCAATGCAAAAGGCATAGAAGCTACATGACGAAGTACAATCACGACAATTTTTTTTTTCAGTCGTCACCTCTGGGAATCACGACAAACTCCTCTAGCACCTTAAATCAGCTAGGAAAGGCAGGCGTGATCAGGTTAATTTGGGACGCCGGTTTCGACGTGAAAAACATGCAGTTCATGCATGTGCATTACCATGCTTGTGAACTAAGTTCTAACGTTGCACCGACAATCAATATCTGCGGAATCGCGTAATTCTCCTAGAACTCGTGGCTCAACTTTATCTAATAACGGCCCTCTGGTTCTTTCATTCCACGCTCATCTTGGGAGGATACATTTTTGTCACCTATGTCTGATTCCGCCAAGATCGATCGTCAGGCGCCGTGTTGTATTCTCTCGTACCGCATCCTCAGCAGTGCTTCTTGAAACAGCTGCACACCTCTTGTTGATCCCTTCGATCACTTATAATTCTGCCGTCGGGCTACCACTGGCCTTCTTTCGCATGAATTTGCGTTCATTCCCCCACGCATCTCCGTGACTGGATGAAATAATGAATCGTCGTGTTTCTAAGAAATCCTTGCGAAGCCATGGCCCTTCTTGTCTAACTGTACGGTTCGATCGCTTCGCCGTCCTTATATACTGGCTCCCAGTCGAATTTGCAGATCTTAAGCACCTTCGTTTCTCGCTTTTTTTTTGTTTTTGAATTGCTGGTATTTTGGCTATGAACGCGTACCCTGTCTGTAACCCAGCACGGTCACCTGCTCTATACTAAAACACTGTTACCATTAAAATAGGCTGGAACCCAAGTCTTTTTCTGGGCATCCAACGCACAGATTGTGTATGGGGCTGTGGAATCCACAAGCCGTCTCCCAGACGCAAGCTTATCCATCGTTATTCTCGTCGCCTTCTTGACATTACTCTTTCCAAAGGGTACACTGGTGCTGTCCATCAAGGTAGACGGAGGCAAGACCGTTAGTTTGCCGTCAGTGATATTTGATTACTTTATTGTTCCCGCATGAACAAGATCATTTTCCTCCAGTGCCGCCGGTATTACGAAAGTAACTTAACATCTCGACAATCTATCGCAGTTCATTATGTATCATGCCTGGAACTTGGTTGCTCATGGCTTAATATCAAACCCTCATGCGATCGCGAAACACTCCCCTAACTGTCTTGTATGTCATCTTCGTCCTGCTTCCGCCGAGTAACACAAACACGCCCTTGACCTGATGACCATTAGTATGCTTCTTTATACCTGCCGACGAGCGAAATCCAGTCCTCGTAGGACTTGAAGCTTCTTGTAGTATACTTTCGTGTACCTCCCGTAATCTAGATCTGTAGCATAGTGGTATCGAGATGTGATCAGTAAGTGCGCTCAGATTGATCAGATCGAACAGGTTTGTCCCCCATAAGCCGCGTGCCCTGCCAGTCTAACTTCTGTACTCTCGATGGATCGTGTAAACAGGAATGAGAAAATTAGGGGTAGTGATGAAGTAATTCAATAATGGCAGTGTGCCTCGGGGTATTTATCTTTCAACAGAGAAGCAACTTAGACCATAGAATGTAAGGCGTGCCAAATTTGACACACCACTAAAGCTTTGAAGGGCATACTTCTGTGATGGAGATATTGTTAGTAAATTGGTGAATGGATGGGACTTAAGCATCGGGCCCGATGAGCATATGATTTGCAAAATCTCATCACAGAATGTTGAGGTAAAGAGGGCCACTGACTTCAGATCCGGCCAGGGACCGGTTTGAACAGCACCGAAAGCAGGGTCGAGGTGGGTCTTAATGTACAATGATATCGAGTTTGTGTTTTCGGTATGCACAAAAAAAACTTCCATAGAAGTTCCCCAAAGAATGGGCCAACGATCGGCTTCTGACATACAATACTGATGTATCTGGCCAGCGAAAGTACGGCTGGAAGTGGCGGAGAATCGAAGGTTACTCGGTTCGAACCCGGAGAAGTTGGACTATGGGGGCCTGTATAACGCGGTGGGTGGTGATTGGGGGTCACTGAGAACTTGCATGTGGCTAAAGAGCGCGATGTGTAGTACAGTCACCGTGATGAGGTAGTGGATATGTGGGGAAGTGTCTGTGGAATGATTACTGTTGGATGCCGCGCTTGGGATTGGGAAGATCCTTGATGGGGGATTAAGGGCATACGGAAATTAACAATCTACAACCACCCACCCTAATCATAATACTCAGCCGTTGACTGAGGCGGGGGTCAGATTCCTTTGGAAGTTCACATTTGAGTATTGAATGTTTATATTGAAAACGCATAGAGTCTCTGAGGTACCATAGTCTGAGCCAATGATTTACAAAGTAGATTTGCTATATACCTCTGAAGGTAGACGCTACCCGACGGCAAAGCTATCTGGAATCTGTCTGTTTCTCCGTTGGGGCCTTCCATTTTCAAAACCCTCTCCGAACCCAAACTAACGCCTAGAATCCACGATCCACTCGCTGATGTATTATCAACATGTGGAAGGATTTCTCCGCGTGAAGCAAGGTGAAGCAGGTGCGTCTGGGTTTTTTTAGATGGGCATAGTTCATACAGACGCTTTAGGATCGGATTAAGTCCAGTAATTTCGTCGTCAGGCCATGTCGTCAAATTCATCTCTCGATAGAAGTGGATTACTTCGTCGTAGTGTCCCTGAAGTAGTTATCGGAGAGTTTAGATAAAGGTATCACCTGAGGAAGCTGGAGCTGACCTCTTGAAATCTGTAATATTCGTCAGGTAGAAACAGATCGCAAAGCAATGGTGGCTTCGTGGTTGGGAAGTTTGTCCGAAACTCCTTCATCCGTCGCCGAGCTTTTCTGGTCTCCATGTCATCTAATTTCTGTAGGGCCGCAGTGAGTAGGATATGTTGCTCGCTGGAAGCAAAAAAATTGGGCCACATTGTCAAGTTTGGTGTGCAGAACGTAGTATCAAGGCTAGTCGCGGCCATAGATAGAGTTCTGAAAATGTTGCCGTAGAAGACCATGGTCGTGAACAATCGTGAACTTGAGAATTACTTTATGATAAATGGGGGTGGGCACCGCCTGTTAGAAAAATGGCCTATTTGATCTTGTTTATCTCCTTTGCACTAGAATACTACTAGAATGGGTTAGTCTTGTCTCACTTAAGCGCTGTCTGGTGAGGGGTCCCCTTCGGTTGT